>RCAB01000247.1:0-93544 GCA_003640385.1 Setaria digitata | reverse complement strand
TAATAATAATAATAATAATAGTAATAATAATTAGTAATAGTATAGTGATAATAATAATAAATATTAATAATAAATAATAATAGTAAATAATGATAAATCGTAATAAATAATCATAAATAATAATAAATAAATAATAATAGAAGCAGTAGTGTTGATAGCACTGATAGTGGTTGTAATACGATAATAGTGGTGTTGGAATAGTAGTATAAATGAGAACTGAATTCAAAATCTAAGTGTGTTACTAATTTCTAATATCTTCATGCGTAGTAGGGCTGAAATGTTTGCAGGCTTGTAACTGGGGACAACGAAGTGTAGAAAAGTTTCTGTGTTCTTCCTGTGATGATCTCTTACCTCTGTACGATTGGCTTTATCTTCTTTTCATCGCTCTGGTCCCTTTGCTCTTGAATTCATTCTTCGTTCAGTTGTACGCTACATCGAAAAGGTCGGCTGTACTGTTTTGTATAACTTTATTACCGGGTGCAAATTCGTTCCCGATTTTAAACTGGCTATCGGCCGGAAGTAATGGTGATGTAATAACTCCTGAGAAAAAGGAATCATTTGTTCTGTAAGTACGATCTAACACCGTTTGCTTACCTCTTCCAATTTTTTCTTCGATTTTTTTTTTTGCATTGTGAGTTGTCTTTTTCCTTATCTTGGCAGACTGAAACAAACATGTAAATACAAAAAAATATAAGTTAGACATAATACGTTAAAAAATAAGCATAATGCAATGTTGATGATGTGAAAAGTAAATGAGTTGATTTATAAGAGATGATCATATTAGTGCTAGCTAATTTTTTTATTTTTTTCAACGATGATGAAACACTATTCTCAAAAGCGATTCATCAGGCAGAGAACAACATTGTATGTATTTCATCTAACTTCCCTTCATTAAAATGGATCAATGATAGATTTTTTTTTATTTGATCACACAGTGAAGGAAACGATCTTTCTAGATGTGAATTTTCGTGGATCGATGTATATAGAATTGACATTTTCCTTTTGCTGACTGCTGTCCCAAAACTTAACACCCTGCTCAGTTTCATCTGATCAGCTTGGGTCGTATTGGTATCATATTGGAATAGTACTTCACTAACATTGTTATGAAGATGAAGAGCAGTAGACTTGTCGTAGTAGTCAGATAAACTAACAGCATGATTCAACACTAAGTCAAATCAATACTGTTTGGTTTCCTTCCAGCTATGAATTTGTTACAAGCTGATAACCTTAATTTGATTTATGTATTATTGGGATTACCACCTTAAAGTCTTTACATCTTCCCTCTTTCATTTTGCTGCAGAATAGACAATGTTTTGACTTACTTTGTATCTGTGTAATCATTTCAGAGTGAATGCCCATTTGGCGTGTTGTTATTATTTTGCTTCCTTATAGGTCAGAGAAAAGTAGCATTGTGAAGCAATTTCTGAAATTTAAGAAAGAAATTCGCTATTGTTTCAGTGCACGGCAGCATTTATTCTTGCAGCATTTATGTTGCCTGTTGGAATGCATCCTATCTGGCTTACTGTCTGTTCTTCTGATGCCACCACGTGGTTCTCCGTTTCTTTACGGTTGTACTAAGAATTCTTTGCGCGATTGGTATCCAATGTTTTATAATCCTGTCGTTAATCACACCCACATTTTGCGATGTACGCAGGAAGTAGTCTTTCCACTGTAAGTTCTTATCCTTTTCATCGCCCATGCATAAAGGGTTTTTGTCAGAAAATTCAAAAAATTTTAATTCCATCATTGGATTTTGATCGTTGTCAAAGAGACCTGGAAGTACTAAAGCAGACTTTCAATAAAATTCAATGAAGTTACACATATTTGTGTCTTTTATCGAATAAATTCATCGGAATTTTTTTCGGATTCACTGCTATTGAATCGAAATACTTCGCTGTGAATCTGAGAGAAGACATGAAAATTCTTTTACATCTCTTTTACAAGACTCTATTTCTCTTGTTTCTGAATTTCGATGAAATCTAATTTAATTATTTCAGATATTCCTTGCCTTTCATTTATTTGGCATTCTGTTTATTGTGTTTGATTATTTTTCGCTCAGTTCTCTATTTAACAGTGTTCAAGCACAGCTGCATCGCCACTGATCCATATTATGCTGCACTTTTTACCATCCCATTAATTGCTCTTTTTCATGCACTCGTTGTAAGTTACCGATTTCAGATGTTGTATTTCTAGTTTAGCTTCGATTTCCATGTGTAATTTTTTGCATTAGCAGCCATTCATTTCTTATTCTATGGAAGGTTGAATGGAGATGATTTTAAATATTTTTTCATTTGTCACTTTGAAATTTCATGTTTAGTTTGATTAATAATCCATAGCACACGATATATTCGGATCAAGTGGTTTATTATTTTAGTAATTTTTATGAGCTCTGTTGATTTTTTTTTTTTTTTCTTGCAATTAGCTATCTAAATGAACATGTTACAGGCAGGTCTACTCTACTACAGCTTTGGCTATGTAGCTTTGGTATGTAGCTTGGGTTTGAATGCACTTCATATGGCACTTGAACGAGAGAAATCCATGCATAAATTGTACTTCGAAATGATACATAAGCCCCGGAATCTGTTCATCCTCGTTGTTCATATGGCCCTTTTTGGCTTTTCCATTTTAACTTTAACATTAAATCGTATAGCAATTAGTGGGACATTTATATCTTTGTCGGCAATATTTCTTGTACCATTACCCTCGCTGTTTTACATTCTGACAGTTGGCATTACTGATCCAGAACATGTACATAGCGCTTTTTAGTACCATCTTGTTATGTGCTTCTTTATTGTACAAAACATTTCTGTTTAGTCAAATTTAGGACAAAAAGTTCCTTTGCTAGTAATATCTTTTCCACAATCCATGTGAAAGGAAGGATTTATTTGACAAAGTACACTCAAATAGTCTCTTTAATATCATGTATATTAAGGGAAATTTCTACGGATTACGCTTTTGAGATGTTTTTCGTATTAGAAATATAGGGCATATTGTACTAGATCACGGGGTTTTTTGTTATTAACCATCAATTATCACTTTAAGTTATGTAGATTTTGCGTTGACTTTATGTTTGCATTACGCGGGTTTGAATTTTTCTTTTCAAATATTTTCTTGTCTTTTTTTTTTTTAAACTGTTCGCTGTTATGAACAGAAAAAGATACATCCATTGCCATAAATTTCAGTATAGTCACAGATCCTTTATTTTACATTACATTTGGGCGATTTATTTAGTTATAACATTTGGACAGACTTAAACGCCAAATATTGGATGATTCCCTTCGTTTTAAATCTTTCATACGTAATCCATGTCAGGATCCTTTTACAGATATTATTGAAGAGGAACATTGGATGAGAACAAGCTTCACATCTGACCTCATTCTATACATAATAGAGAAACAGAATTGGGGTTCTTTTTTCTATGATTCTTTATACTAATTTATGGCTACTGATAATGTGTTCCTGATTTGCATTGGTTGCCTTAGCATGTTTCAGTCAGTTATTTTCAGTTGGGCATTCTTGTGATTGCCGAAGTTTTAATGCGTCACTGCAGACGATACTTTTAGGATTTGAGTTTTGCTTCATATGTTTGAGACAGTTGTACAGATAGCAGATAAGGTGGCTGCTGCGAATAGTTTTCGGTGAAATTTGATTTTGAAGAATTTGCAAGTCTTTTACTAGTATTTGATGAAGGTCTATTGTGAACGGAGAATACTAGTGAAGTACAGAGGATGATGCAGAGGGGGAATGTAGTTTGGTCTAATATTTTTGTATTATAATTTTGATATTGGTGTTTTTTGTTATGCTTGAAAAAATGAATAGCAGAATAAATTTCTGGCCTGAATGCCTTTTGTAGATTTATTTCACGTTCTACACGTTACTGAATAATATTGGCGGAAGAGAGGAGCGTAATGCTGAAAAAATGTTTAGCGTTTGACTAATTCAGGCTGTAGAGAAAACACAGGGAACTTGATTATGTGAACTTCAGTTTAATTCGAGTTTTTCTTTACATGCTTAATGCATCGTAGCTGCCTCTTGCGAACGATTCAAAGTTTTGCTGTATGTTTTGGTTTACTGGAATTATTCAAAGTTGGTATTGCTTGGGATAAACGTCGTTGTTTGTACAGAGAAAAAGATTGAAACTTATAGCTTAAAAGCTTATACGGCTATGCAAATGCACAAAGGATGGATATAAGCGTGTTTACAGTGGCAATAAACGTTTTTGCATTGACAGTGCTAACGAAACCAGTTGATGGATCAGTTGGCGATAGGCATCATATCTATTTGGAATGTATCGAAACGTGTATCATAAGGTATGGGTGTCCGAAGAAATACGATGAGAGTGGCTGGATTTTTGGCGACTGTTTCAGGTAAATAAATTGTGAGATAGATTTATTGATAAGTGGATTAGACCTATTTCTGGCTTGAGGATTAGTCATGAATGTCGCATCTAACTGGTAGTCTTAAGGAACTTCTTCCACGTAAATAATGTATAATGTGAACTACTAAGCCTGTGTCAGTGTGAGCTCACCTATTTGTTTTGCACGACCCCTGTCAATGGCTTTCTATTTATCTTCATTTTTTCATTTGTAAAAATTAATTACAGATGTCGTTATAGCTGTATGTGGAAAACTGTGAAATATTTTAACGACGTTTTGCGTGTTTCGGTGCCGCAGTTTTATGGCAAATGGCCATTCTTAGCTATTTGGTTGCCCTTTATTTTGCCTGTTCCAGTTCAGGCTAGTTTTTTTTTTTTCTTTATATTTAACTTAGAAAATTTTCTCACGGTGCTGTTTTTTTTTTTTCAACTCTTCTTCCACTGTCAACTCTTTCCATCACTTTCTTGTGAACCACTACTTTCAGGAACTTGGTTCCGTTCTATTTTCAATTTTGAATCTGCTCACAACCTTATCAATGTATCGAACAGTTAAACGCCTTCACCGTTCGAACCGTCTAAAAATCGTATGGACTGCATATTCAGTAATTGGAATTGCGATGTGGTAGGATGACCATCATATTTTTTGAGGCTTTTTTTTGATTTTGTTGAAAATCTAATGAAAACAATAAAGTTTTCTCAATGGAAAGAATGCAAAATTTTTGAGAAACTTAACTAGGACAGGATTTTATTTGCAGTATTAACATTACCATGTTTTTTATATCTCTTTACCGTGTATCTGGATTTTAAAAAATAATCTTTGCCAGCATTTGTTAGCTGATATCTGGTTGATTTAGATTAATTTCCTTTTTTTTGAAGCATTGAATATATCAAATTCTCTTTCAGGACATGTTCAGCCATTTTTCATTGGGCTGATTTTTGGCTAACCGAATATCTGGATTATTTCGCTGCATGTGCTTTTATTGTATTCGCACTTTTTGTTAGCATTTCATTTACCGTTAAATCGCTTCAAAATTGTTATAAAGGAAGGGTTTTGTAAGTGATTACAAGTTCTTCGTAGTGCTTTTTCGTCCACTTTTCATTTAGACAAGAAAATTGCAACGAAAAGTAACGATACGAAAAGCTTGTTATGTACTTAAATACAGTAAGAGCCCCAGTTTTGTTCATTTATAGGTGGTCCTTCTTGTTTATTATCTTGCTGTACCTTTATGCCAATCACATATATGGTCTCATGGTTAGTGGTGTTCCATTTTCAAAATGTTTATGATCGACTTTTTTTTCGAAATTTGGAGGAAAAAAATTCTCTTTAAAATGACTTCTCGATTTCGGATGATTATATTCCTCCTAAGGGCTTTGGCTGAATCTTGGAGTTGAAAAGCACCTAAAATTAAAGGTATATTTCGATTACGGTTATAACATGAAAATGTGCATTGCGTGTTCATTGCTGACGGCTGTTATTTACTACATATGGTTGGTGCAACAATGGAAGCTTAGGGATCGTTCAAGCCGCCGATCATTGCCATATCTAGCTGTAGTGGTCACTTGGGGACTACTGTCAGTTCTACTGGAGGTGCATGCTTCTTTGATTTTGGTTGTTGAAAATATTTCCTTTCTTTTAAAATTGTAAAATCTGTTCAAAAAGCAATATTCATCAGCGTCAGCAAATCATCTGTCTAAGACAAAATATTTAACAGAGACTATAGTGTAGGTGGTTAAAAGTGTAGCATTCTTTCTCCAGTAGATACGGATTTTTAGCTTGATTAAGTTGAATGTCCTTCAAAAACTTAATTTCTGCAGGAATCCTGAGGAATTTTTTTTACATTATTTAATTTTGCACTATCAATGAGCATTTTTTTTCCTTTTTTTTCTAAGATTTCGTTCTTTTGCTTAATTTCAGGTTCTTGATTTTGTTCCAATATATTGGATTATTGATGCACATTCATTATTTCACTTATCTACAGTACCACTGCCGTTGCTAATGAGTCGATTTATACTGTTGGAAGATGCTTATGAAATGGAAAGGAAGATGGAAAATATTAAACAGACTTGAAGGATGCTTTTGCCAGTGTCACCATATCATTGCTATGAAATATAAATCCTTTGTGCTTTAGTTCTGTGTTTATTTTTGGATTTGTGCACTGATGAACATAATAAATGTTGACTCTCCTTTTTACTTGTGACAGCTCTCTTGAGGGAATCTGATAAAATGTTTGATGAAGAGGAAGAGCAGAAAGATAAAAAGAATTAAGAGAATTTCAGATGACGGTAGGTAATTCGTGTGATACCTGATGGGGTTCGCACAGGGAAGGAATGATTCTAGTGGGAAGTGTGCTTTTCGTAGTGACCTTTAGCGCGCGAAGCTGTCCAAAACAAAAAGTTATCCGTTGGAGTCAGTAGAAGTGCTGGAGGGGGACTACGAGCTACTTACTATTCCTGTGGAGATTGGTGTGCTGAGCGGAAGCTGTGACTTTCACTTTTCAGGAGAAGTGATTGGGAACAAGTAACTGATGTATCGACCAAGAAGGACTCGAACTACATCGGTGAGCAGGAAGGATTCGAACCAGTTTTCAATGGATGACGCTGAATCAGTTCCTGCTACTCCACCGCTTGTTGGTGGTTAGTATCTTGCTATTCATGTATCAGTTTGGAACTGGCGGTGATAAATTACTATATATGATATCTCACTCATTCACTTTCGTCGGTTCATGTGCTAAACCGTAGTACAAAGATTTTTTCCATTCTAAAGAGTGAAGTAGCGGAAGTTGTAGAGAGCAGTCCAGTTTGTTTTGGAGATTATTTTAATTAAGGTTTTAAATTAATTGGAATTGCATAGTTTGGTTTTCAATTCAATCGGAAAATAATTTAATCTGGTAAGTTTGAACATTACGTTAAGCAGTCAGTTCTCATTGAAGTTTCATTGAAATTCAACTTGTCAGTGGAAAATTTACTTGAAACTTCTGTTTCGTCTTCGCTTCTTTCCAATTTCAGTTCCATTTCAGCACCACCTCAAATATCATCAGAAGATGATTCACTGGAAAATGATTATTCGGTGTTAGATGAAAGGGAGTTCCGTCGAGCTCTCGATCGGTGCTATACACAGTCGCAGAATACAAACGTATGTAAATTGAATTTCAACAAACTACCGGCACGGAATACATTCGAACGTTTATTGGAAGAAATAGGAGTTGAACTTTGTACAACTGGGGATGATGAAATATCAATTTATCTAAGTTGGACTTAATTTTCCTTAAAGATTAGCTGTAATAAATCATTCTTTGATCATTAAGAATATGATGTGTATTAAACAAATCAGTCCATTCATATCTATCACATATCGTTTACATAGCTAAACTCATAATACACTCAAGTAGACTGTATTATCACATTTCTGTAGGTTCTTTGGCACTCCTAACTATTATGGCATCTAATAATTTTCAATTCGTTGCAGCACCAACACCAATTCGTAAAAATAATATATTAGTAATTGAAGATGATGTATTTTCTTAATACTAATGCCTTTATTACAGCAAACAGTTTTCATGATCTGGTGAAGAAAATAGATGTGCACTGCAAGGACGACAGTGTGAGGAGCACTTTATAATAAATTTTACAGCTATATTTTATCTGCTTTCTCTACATTTGTGTTTAAATTTTTTCTATTCACTTACAAAATATTACAGAAAAGAGCAAATTTCTTCGATCTTTTCGAAGAAGAAATTATTGAAGAGTCCAAATTAAGAATGTATTTATCACCTTGTGCTACTGAAACGGGATACGTGGTCAGCATCCTTTTTTTCATGAAAACTATATATACATATACATATATATATTAAATATATATTATATAATATATATATATATATTATATATTAAATATTATATATATATATATATATATAAATACTTTATATATATTTATATATATAAAGTATGGTCTCATTTTCATATATACAAATAGTTTTTTCATATTTGAAATAATATTTAATTTTTTTTTGTCCCGAACAGCTTTTCATTTACTTGGATGAACCAACTGAAAGAGATGGGTGAACTTGACCAATAAGCTCTTTTTGATGGTTCATGTTTTGATTAATTTTTTCNTCCCGAACAGCTTTTCATTTACTTGGATGAACCAACTGAAAGAGATGGGTGAACCTGACCAATAAGCTCTTTTTGATGGTTCATGTTTTGATTAATTTTTTTGTTAGCGTTGGTGTTTTTAAACTTCAAATTTTAAAAAACGGCATTTATAGGATACATTTATTCGAATCCTGCTAATGTCAAATTCGTCACAAGCTATCACTTTCGAACTGATAATTAGAAAGATTGAAACTTATGCGAAAAGGTTAAGCCACAGAATTCTTTTATAAATAGAACTAGTTATTTTTTCCCGTGTGGTTCCTTCAACTCAGTGGTACAAACTCCACAGATTATTGTTATTATTATTATTTTTTATGAATGATAAAATCGGAAGGTGCTACAGCAATTTTAAGGTTCTGTTTAATCAGTTTTATTGGTTAATTAGACTTTCAGAAGATCCTTGAATTTACTTGTTGTTGGTTTTTATTTCAGAAGCAAAATTCCGGCATTTTTTTTCAGCTGATTCAGGCACTCAAATTTCAGTGTCTCTGGTGATAACATGAAAAGTGACTGGATTCCTCTTGCTTGTATCGCACAGTTCCGTTATTTGGATAACATATTTGATTGTCGACGAATTTTCAATGCAATATTTGATTGTAATTTGGAGTGCTGGCACTGTACACCACGTGACGCTCTGATACAAATTTTACCAGAAATTCTACCCAGTCACATCGTTCAGCAAGGTGGATTCTTGTAAAGATTTGTTTCACTTATTAAGTTTGCGATTTATCAAAATCAGTCGAAGCACTGATGATATTAAATTGAAACAGTAGTTTTAGTAGTACTACTGTGATTACTCATCGTCTTTTAAATTACACTACTGACAATATAGCTAATAAGTCTTTATTATTTTCTGTGATTTCATTTCTCTGTCCTTCCTTGACGTAAATCTCATTCTTTTTCAGATACCGCAAATAATTTGCAGCAGATGTTCTTCAGAGGAGTCAGTGACAATCTTCTAGCTTTCCAAATTACTATCCTCCGAACTCTTCTTTTACTTCGCACTAATGAACAAACGGCGAACAGCGTATAGTGCTATATATATATATATATATATATATATACTTAAATGCTTTCCTTTTTTTAACTTTTTTTTTTTTTGCTAACTTTTGAGGTTTTCTTGATTGAAATATTACAGGGAACAGTATCCTCAGAAATTAAACCACCGGTTTCTGAGCTATGCTTCAGCTTTTAGATTCGTGGAATTATGTTGCAAAATATAATGAAATTGGATGGGAAAATCTTACCGGAATTAATGACGTACTGCTTGGGTAGTATTCATAAAAATGAGAAATTTGCTTTCCGGAATGTTTTAGTCAGTCTTCGAACGCATCTTGAAATAGAAAATCTAAAGATTGGAGAAAACGAAACAAGGTTTTCTATCATTATTCCATAAAACTTCAAATTTTGAATGATCGTTTCGAAAGGACATGCTCTCATTATTAGTTTATGTTACCTAAATTAGATGATGCGATCTCATTTCAGTTTCTTTTAAAAAATAAATACTAATTTTCCTTGTATCTACAATATTTGTTAAGCTTTTTTAATCATTTTAGCGCCAAAACAGCTGGAGGAGTATTAACAGAAATTTTCGAAATTATTATAAAGAAAGTCAGAACTGGCGATGGACACTGGTGGAGGGACGCAGTAACTGTGTTAACTACTGAGGTGCAACGGCAGGATGAAGGGAAGGATGTGGATGGTGATATTATCGAATTCACTGATTTTGTCCCACTTACAAGAAAGGTTTGTTTTTAGCAGGCTTGTCAGAAATATAAATTAGAAGTTGAGGCTTAAATAGTAAACGTAGCTTGGTTAAAACCTCCCAGTGAATATGTAGACATGCAGATTTTATAGAGTAATTAATATTGATTAAATGAATAGGATAGTTTAGACTTTTTACGAATTTGATATCGTCGCTTCCATTGTTTGTTTAGTGCGTTATTTACTAATTTGCATCCGTTCTACGATATTTTAGATGCCTGTTCTGTTCGATGTTTTATTGTCCTTTGCTTTGATGGATGTGAATAACTGGAGCCATATGGTTTACAGCTTCTTCAAACATCAAATTTCATGCAACCAATTTTTCCAGCTGGGACGACTTATTGTGATGGCTTTTGAATACACTGAGGTATCTTTAATAGTTTTAGTGGTTCTATGATGCGGTTGATTTGTCCATCATTTTATCATTAAATTTGTAATCTACAACATTGTGACACCATAAACTAGACAAGGAAAGTGAAAACTTTGGACAGAATAGTTGATGGGGATACCATTTTTACATTTTTGAGAGGCGGAATTTGAAGTTAAATTTGAATGCTTTTGGTCTTTTATTCTTTGCAAAGTCCATTATTTGAGACGCAGCAATTTCAGTTCACTACGCGTTTTTTTCGACCGATTCAAAAATTTTTCGAAAATTTGATGTGGTCTGCAATACCAATTTATATGCAGTTTGCAGCACATGGTTACAAAACTCTATTTTTGAAGCTGCCATCAAAACAGGCGGTGGTATGGCTCTTCTTAGTTGTTTATTTAACATAACATGAATTAATTTTAAAGTGAAAAAAATTTATGAATCCATACAACTGGAATGAAATTTCCAGATTTTCGACCATATTCTTCAGCACCTGAATGGAACAGAACAAGAAGCCACTGCAACGCTTGTATTATTACAGGATATCGCAGAAAATCATAATGACGAAATTGCTAATTTCTTTCTTCTACTTAGTGTAAGCTTTAAATTTCTGGAAAACCCATTTTTTTTTTAGTTCTCAAATATTTTCCATGATGAAGCTCAATAAACAGTGGTTTTGGAAACAAAAAATATGTTTATATAGACATAAAATTTCTGCAGCAATACAGTGAATCAAACTAGACATTTTGGCTCCATGATTTTTCATGTAATTTTTTCTTTTCCAGAAAAAAATACCATATCTTATTAATTTTTCATTCGATAACATATGTCGTTTTTTCAATATATTGCTTTCCATGGAGCGAGTCATTGAGAAGCCACAAACTGAAAAGGTAGTTGTTGAAACTGCGAAGATGAGGTATTGATGTTTATCATTTAAGTATTTAGTATATTATTCAGATTTTTTGCTGACTTTTGTTTACATTTAACCAGTTACATCTTTTCTTCCTTCAGCGCTATAAACTGAATGACCATAAAGTCGTCAGTGGTTTTCGATTTTTCGATTGTTTTAGTATAAAGTATTAAAGTATTATGTTCAGTGCACTCAAAGTATTTGCTAATAACTTTCCGAAACGAATTTTAATGTAAACCTATTAAGCAGAAATCGCTGAATTCTGAAATTGAGCAGATGTTATCTTCCTCTTCGACTAGAGAAAAAATGTGGGGGATTCTTGGTACATTGATGCAGGTGCAGCAGTATCTAATAAATAACAGGTATCTTCATATGACCTTTCCAATCGAACTTGGAGAACTTTTATGGATTTTCAAAAAAGTCGATGCTAATATCACGCAGAAAACGCTCCTGGAAGTTAGTTGAGCTGTGAAGTAGAACGATCAGCGTATTGCAGTCGTCCATACTCTCCACATAAGATTTGGTTTGCTTAGAGATATTAATATCATAGAATGCGTAAAATTGCACTCTTCTTTCCATTGTGCCATTTAGTTCAGTCGGAAATGTAATTCCAAGATAATCGAAATTATTCATTATTAATTTGGAATGAAAGAACCACTGTTATATAGGTTAAGTACAGAGGATCGTGAAAGTATGCTCAAACAAAAGTTAGCCTTGCTGGATGAACGGACAAATTGTAATATTTACTTGCGCACGTGTTTCTACGAACATTTTGCAAAAATCTTGAATACCGCTACTAAAATTGGACACAGTACTGTTTTGGTAATAGCTTTATGGTTAAACTGAGCCTTAAATCGTGTCTGCATCAAAATATTCACTAGATCTTGATATATAAGTTATCAAGTCATGATTTGCTATTCACTGTTACTCTAACAGCTGTTAGGGGGGATGTATTGTTGATTATATTCAGTTTCACATCTGTTCATAATTGGTTCTTTCCGTTCTCAAAATAGAAGCACGATAAAATGATTCTGAAGTCATCAAAACATTTTTTATTTCATTTCAGATTATCTGGTCTGAAAGACTATGTGTAGATTTTAGACGGGATTATCTGAAAGAGCGAAGTTTTACGCAGTGGTAATTATTCTTCTAAATAAAATCATTATAAATATCTTATGCCCATCCATTAGGCATTGGACAACCCTTCATGTTTCATTTTTGTTTTTTAACTAAATTATTTTAGTTATAAATCAAAAAAAAAAAAGTTTTCAGAACGGTATGCTGTTGGCTGCCATTTATAGCAAAAAATTGCATAAATTTAGAAAATTTACTCACAACCATATTTTAGCCGCTTGGAAGATGAACGCTATAGAAGTTCACCACAAAAAGAGTGGCTGTGTTTAAGTGAGTTGGTGGAACGTACCACGAAAATACAGCTCGATTCGAAAAGCCCAATTTTTGAACCAGTTAGTCATTTTCAACTGCTTCTAGCCCTTACGAAATTGAAATATTTATGGGCGAAGGAACAACAGAGCAATGGTTTTCTCGTGGAACTTCGCTTTATATTGGGTAATCAATACTTCATTTCAACTACCATTTTCAAATGTCATTTCCGTAAAAAAGTTTTTCTTTGTGACGAAAAGTATAGTAGATTGATTTGAGCAAAGAAAATATTACAGAAGCAAATATTTCAATGACTGGAATTAATCTGGAAACGAAGGATGATCAGCATAGGATTATCAATTGCAATATATTTTTCTTCTGCATCCAGTGGATCCGTTTGGCCAGTGTTTCTTTTTTTGTTCGATATATTAGCGCATATAATAAGTTAACTATGAATTAATTCACAACATGACTGTTGGATCCATGCTTCACCGAAATAGGTCGTGCTTTAAAAACCTCCAGTCAGTACTTTCAGCTTATCCCCAAAGTTTTGAAGATTTGCTCTTTTTGAATTTCACTCAGCTTTTATGCCATCTGACACTTCATAATTTTCTTTTAAAATATGAACTAAATTTTAGATGCTGAACACATTTGCTGTTAGCGATACTAAGACATGCGGAGTGAACACAGAGTCTTTCCGCGACACATTACGCAAAAGATTTGCGTTAATGATGGAATGCCAGAAAAGCTTGAAGTACACTATCCAGAGTTAGTTAAATTGCAATACTTCGAAACGATTTTTAGTAATTGTTAAAGCATCCGAAGTGAGAGATACGTTTTGGAGGAAAAAAAAATTGTACGTGTACTTTTGTGTAAAAATATTAAGCTAGTACAGGTAGACGATAGATATTTTAAACTGATATATACATGTTATCGTAAAACAGTCAGTGAAACCTTTTCCAAATGAAGAATGGATGAAATACATTATAATCGAATTCGTTTTACCATGCCTTAATTCGTTCTTTTCTAATAATTTTAACTTTCAATTCTGTCGAATTCGGTTTAATACTAATTTTCCTAGAAATCGGAGAATATAGGATGCCGTATATAGTGGATTTCGGACAAACCGAATTAATAGTGTTCCACGATATTCATAAAAAGTCGTCCTCAACGAACAGCAGAAAAAAAAGAACCTGTATTGGAAGGGAAAACAATGAAAGTGATAATGAAAAAAAATATATAGATGACGGTGAAAAAAACGAACTTCGTAGAATGGAAGATAAAGAAAACGTAAGTACAAGGAATTCCTTCGTTACATCCATTTAGTAAGCAGTTTTACTCAATAAATTCTGTTCGCTGTACTTCTTGATAACTTCAGTGATATCACTATATGATGTTCTATAGAAAACTCTGCAAAGGGATGTTGAGAAAATGGGTAACAAAACGGCGAAAGCTATCGAATTTGAGCAGCTTAGAATGATCTCACGTATGAATTTGAATCGACGGAGGCTGGTTGCAGAATCCCAGTTAATACACTATTTTATGCCACTCAGATTCGCTGCCGTCATTTATCTGATTGAAGTAAGTTCAAGTATACTTCGTAAATCGCACATTTATCTAGCAGTATATGCATAGCTATTTTACAGCTGACGTTATTAAGTTAAAAATTAATAATATGGTTCTATTCTTATATTGACAGTTTACCTTTTTATTCGAACAAGCTCTTGATAAATTTGTTCCTGTTACGGATCAGATTATATTTAATATGCATGGCTGATATAGTATGCAATGACTGGATCTTTCGAATGTGAAACGTAAATAATTTAAAAAAAAAAAGAAAAAAATGCTTTCTTAAATTGGAAACAGTTTTCTGCTCATTTATCCAATTAAAGGAATGTTTCAGTTGTTACCAAAGAAGAGGAAACAAACAACGTTTTTATTGGATACATTGAGTAAGCTGTTTGAAGAGCTTCTACCTAAAGGAAACAAGAAAATACTTCCTATGCTGGTGTGTTTCGCGCATTATGGTTGCAGTGAGTCACAGAAACACTGATAGATCTATTTATTTTTGCTACTGAAGAACATCTATAGCTTAAACAGTCGTCATAATCGAGAAGTTCCATGCTTCGCTTACCTATGTGGCTTTCTTTTTTTTTTTTTTTTTTTTTTTTTTTTTTTGCATTAACAAACTTCCTCACATTTAGTCTGTTTCTTACCGTTGCTTTCTGAGACAAGTTCTATTTGATTAAAGTGATAGCGTCAGGAAATAGTGCAATATTTGTTCCGCGAAATATGAGCTTATTGGTTGGAAGTCCGAAAAATTTACTTAGCTGAAAATCATATCAACTTATACTTCCACTTTTTTTTCAGCTTTTGTTTTTATTTTGACTGCATATGCTTCGTCATTCATCTTCCAGTTTGCACTTTAGTTTTAACCTACATTGAGAATGTTGCTGCTTAAGAATCGCATTCTCAAATGTTGTTGCTTTGTCTTTATAAATTTTTTCAACTTATGCTTATAACTTGTATTTTGACACTATATAGTTGCATATTCTTTAATTTAGACCGTTCATAAAAGTGCTATAAATGAAAAATGTTTGGAAGATGACAATGTAAAAGTTATTTGGCCGTCAATTCAGTCCATTGTTCCAACATTATTCACAGTTTTACGTGGTGCAGTAGACTATTTCAAAAATCTTCTGGACACATCCACAGTAATCGATCCTACTAAACGCTCTTATCACTCTGATATGTGCACACTTCTGCATTCTTCTTTGGTTCTGTTTTACAATATATTTTCATCGTAAGTTTTTAATGTTTAATTGTTTGTGTATTGTTCAGTAGCATGAAAAGACAAAGACATGAGCATTCTGTGACTTTTTATTTTCTCTTTATTATTACACCACTTTTATTCATACAAGAACTTGCTGGAAACTGTTTAAATTGAGAAATTAGGAAGATGACTGCTTTCAGCAGAGATTTTGTGAAAACAGCTAAGGATGATTTAGTGGAGGAAATGAGATCTCATCATTTAAAAATGGAACGTCGAAAATCGCTTATGGAAAAGTTAGAACGAGCGATGATTAACGACGGAGCTGTTGAAGATACGGAAGGAGTAGACGATACGGAGGTTTCCTTTCATATTTTGATTCTTGTTTCGTGCAAGCTACGAGGTTTTTGCGATATACTTGCCAACTTCTAAAGCTGTTTTCTAGGATGTTGTTTCCAGTTACTTTATAAGTCTTGTTGAAGTGGTCCCAACATTAAATTGTGCGGTTTCCTTACTTCACCTATTATCATGTGATTTTGTTGATGCACGGCAGAAATCCAGAATTGGTGAGTACTTGGAAATTAAGTAAGACGAATGAAAGGTTTCACAATTTCTAAAAATTAGATCGAACTTCATTTGTTGGGTTATTTTTAGCCTTTTTGTGATTTTAATCATAAAAAAACTAAAAATCATCAGTTGGAGCAGAATACTGGAAGAAAGTTTTGTGGACAACTTTTTTTTTTTTTTTTTTTCAGCAAAAATGGCACTTACATACCTGAAAAAAGAGTGGTTTGACATAGAAGGAAAGCCGATGAAGGGTGCATCGCTTAATCAAGCTGTTGCAAGCATTTTGAGGTTGTCATAACTTCTTTTATATTACTAAATTGTTATGACTCTATGTAGCATTAAACTAGTGTTTACAGTCAATACTGAAATACCGCAATCACTGAAGCCTAACTATGGAGTGATTCAGTTGGTTTTATGTTCTTATTTGCAGAGTTAAAGTGACACTTTCCAATCCCTGATAAATCCCATCTGACTAACATGCCAAACGTTACTGAATAACTTTAGGATTTAGAGTTTTCAGGAAGTGAGGAGATCTTGTTTTCGGTTCGCTTTAATAACAAGTCTAGTCATCTATCGTTTTATACTGATCTGTTTGATGTATCATAGGATTAATTGATTAAGCGGTGCTAGGTTTTGTTTTTCCTAATCAAAAGGATATGTTTATAGATTATACATCTCATTTCGGGAACAAACTGAACGACTTTCTGCAATCCAGTGGATTCTAGCAAACAAAGTATCTGAGTTAGTTCCAGAAGATGAGCGACGACGAAGTAAGATCTCGTCTTTGGAACCGTGTTATGACAAAGATTTGAATGAAGATGGAGGATCTCCTTTTATATGTTTCAGCAAGTATGTCACTTTAAGACATTGAACTTTTGAAAGACTGTCTCCGTTGGATGCTTGAGTTAGTTTGAATGACTGATACCAAATATTGCATTACTTTTTATTCATTTGTAGATTCATTAAAATACACGTTTTTTTCTGATATTTTTTTTAAACGATCTTGATGGTAATCTCTAAAATTCAGTGTAATATGTTTGATTGTTTCAGAGCTACCTTTCCCTCCATTTATAAACTTTTGTTCTGCTCGCTAAATGAAACTACGAAGAATACTTTGTCATTACAAGCGGTTGAAAATGGTAAACTGCAGCAGGATAAATGCTTTGCACTTTGGAGGATTGCTGCTAGTAGCTTCTGCCTGCTGACATTGTTAATCCGTGTAAAGGCATGTTTTCTAAAATGTTTAAATTTGACGATTGACAGAAGGTGTTGGAAGTATTTTATGAAAGATCCTTGTGGGTTTTAATTGGTTTCAAGATTTTCGATCATGTTATGCTTCGTGTGCTGGCCACTTTTCAGTGAAAATATTTACTTATGTCTCCAAGTAAATTTTATAAATTTTTTTTACCACTTTTTTTACACTCTTCATTTCGTGATTGTAAGTTTTTATGCAGTTAAGCTTGGTGTTTGACGTATCTGCAGTTTCTCTGGTTGTTCCAGAGCACATTTTTCAGTTTCTTTGCTAATGAATTATTAAGGAATTACGAAACGCCAGCGTACTGTTAACTGCTGCTCGTGAAGGACGTATATTCCTGCAAAGTTTCGTTGTCAAAAGTTCCTTCATGTATCTGCTATCTGATGAAACAAGGTTGGTATACAGTTTTAATTTCAGTACACAAACACTTGTCGAAAAGAATTGAACCGGCGGATTCAAATGATATTACGTTCCTAGTAGTGAACAATTCAGTAATACACAAAATTTTGAAGATTTGCAAGATATGGTGCTGGAGCAAATGCTATTTTGAAGACAGTACAAATTGGTAATCGTTCATTACAGAATATGAATAGCCATGCCAAGGTTTGTTTCCTTTTATTACTTAAGATAATGCTTTCAATGAAGTTTGTTAAGCAGATAACTTGAATGAAACTTAATAATAAATTCTGACGATCACTTGTACTGGAACGAATCTGTTTATTGGTACTGTCAAATTGCCATCTTCACTTCGAATTCAATAACCGATATCCATAATTTGAGCTCAAACTCATGTATTTTTGAGTTGTAAAAACATCCCTTTATTCTTTATTAGTTTATAGTTCTTTTGCAGAGTACTAAATGCTCATCACTGCTCAAATTATTGCCTCAGTTGAGGGCTACATCGGAGCAATTTATAAGAGCAGTTCACCAACTAATGATTGGTGTCAATTGCGATGGCGCTTTTCAAATTGGATTATTGAAGAGCAGAAATTTAGATGTACCTTTCCCTTCTTTTGTATGGCTGAAATCTTTTTTTTTTTTTCAAACCAATTATATTTTAATATAAAGTATTGGAGTGTCCTGACTTTTGGATAAGGAATACAGCAGGTTTTTTCACTCCGTCCCACACTATTAGTTTTTGAACCCGCATTAATAGTTACTAATTTTTAAGCCGAAGTAAGAACTCATTATACTCAGTTTAAAAAACAACAGCACATATTTAATTTTCTTGATAAAAAAAAAAAAAATGTCTTTTAATCAGCACTTAACAACTGATAAATTTTAAGGGCGAAGAACTAAAAGAAATAGAGATGCAAGGAGATTCCAGTGCTGAGGGTTCACAGCAAAGATCAGTAATCTACAAAAGTGGAGTTGATGATATAGAACTTGCCGAAGTACAGTTTTTATTTAATTTTACTATATAATTAGATATTCGTTTCATAGTGATCTTTTATATTTCCTAAAAATCTTATTTTTCACGATATTTTCCAAAAATTTCATTTCAGGGTCTCTGAATCCAGACTAAAAAAAGCTTCTTTTCAGGAAAAAAGTGATGTAGAGATGGATCTGGATGATGAGAGTCCAATTTTTTAAGTTTGTAAAAGGATTTTTTTTTTATCGCATTCAATTTTATTTCACTATTTCTAACTCTTAAATAGTTTCCAAAGTTCCAGTGTTAGCGCTTCCCCACGATACATTATTGCACTTTCTTTATCAACTGAATGATCAGTCTGCTGAAGATTTCTTGGTTGTTTGACATGGAAAATATAAACTTTATTTATATGTCGAAAATTATTTAAGCTTGTCTTTGTGTTTGTAACGTTAACTAAAATACGAAGCAGGAAAATCAGCACAAAATAATTTAAAGCGTAGTGACGTTAACTATCTCGAGTAGATCATTTTCCAGAACAGATTACTTTATCAAAATACTTTTTTTTTGTGAATTCTGCTTTTTATGTTCAGTTTTCTCGATATTTCTCCAGTTGACGTTGATTGCATGAGTATTCGGTGTTAGCTTGTTTTTAAATGTTCTGTCGTACGGACCATAATGGTGGAATTATAATACTATATCTCCCGACTATAATAGTTTATCTGAATGAAGGAAGCATGCAGTCATTACTGCTGTTGAATTAAGTTGGATGTCATTTGAAAAATGTACCCAATTCTGCGAAGAACGTTTTTTTTTTTTCATGTCCTGTGCAGATCATCACATGAAATTATGGAACTTGACGACATTGTCGATGATGTTTTCCATTCTGCAACTTAACAATAATCCGCTAATCAAAAGGAAAGTCTAAATTATGAGGAGGAGCGAGTGATATTTTTTTCAGGAGTAATTGCATGTTGGATGAAGTGGGGATTGCACGATTTTCTATTTTTCATTTTGATATTGTGGATTAAATATAACTTAGCTCAGCATCCTTAATTTAGTTGCTGCTGCATTTTCTTTAGATTTAAATATATTACCGTTGCCAAACAGATTGTTTCACTGGTGGTCTAGGTGAGATGTGCGATGCTCAAAGATACCTGTCGAGGCTTTGTTACAGAAGTGTGGAAAGATTTTAGGATGAAATTGTTATGATTTTTTTTTTAATTCCAGAATGAGACTTGGTGGTCGGTGAAATTTAGCTATGACACCTGAAATAAATAGATTTGTGGCAGTTCTTTTTTTTTTTTCAAATTTGCAACGGAATTTTATCCGTTTTATCTTTTTCGCACTCATTTGAATATACGAAAACTAGCCAAGCGTGGATCAAAGACAACCGTCCCATTGGCTGCTTGTCAGCGAAGGAAGGATTCAGTTTTGTCAAAGCTGTACTTAGGTTAAGATTCGCGTCCACTGATTTAATCCTCATTAGATCATGAGAAGTGTACTTAAAAAAGATAAAGTCTGATGGGGGTGCTATTTTCTGGCTCATTTCAACTAGTTCCTACTTTTATGTTCAGAATTGCATCAAGCAATTCATATAGAAATGCCTACAGTTCAGTTAGTAATAGGGATGAGATTACGTTTTTGCTGCAGTCTTGACTGAATATAGTATGAAGATTCCGAAATACCGGAATTGATGATATCGATAGGTACTTCGTGTTCAAGTCCTACAATTTATTAGAGCATTTCAGTTGGGAATGCTACTCTGCTCTTATTTGGATATTTTCTCAGATCTTATCATTAAACCTTCAACTAAGGAGAAGCTTCCATGAAATAATTGCATTTTTATCTGCTCGATGGACAGACACATCATTGGTCGGCGATCGTTAGCTGTTCCTTCTAACGCAGCCCTCCTTGTGATTAGTAACTTTGCTATTCAATTAAAACTTGAAATTGGGAACATTTCAGGATGGGAACTGCATAATTTGAAGCTTGAGGAAGAGTAAAATTTGTATCCTCTCTCTCATCTAAAAGCCTTCAAAAATTTTCAAATTAATAATTGTTAAGCTTAAGTAAAACCGTTTGCTTTGAAACACAAAAATATTCATCGACACACTTCTACGACTGTGTTAAACTTATAATATTGTAGACATTATTGCTGTCAAATAACTAAGATTATTATCATCGTCTTCACGATCATCGTTTCTTTCATTTAAAAATGTAGCTAAGCCAAGTTTAATTAAATCATCATTTAAGGCAAATATGACTGATTGATGTTGTCCATATCGACCACAGCATAAAATCTCCCTAGCCAGTGTGTGTTGCCTAGTTTTGAACTGATCTGCAGTACTTCCTTGGAATTTCCCCTCTTAGAAGCTTATGGTTTACAAGAGCAATATTTTTCACAACTTTATGAACAACTTATCAATGATCAGTTCAGTTCATATATTTCTGCGATCACTTCACTTGCGTTTATAAATCAATCACCATTCATTCTTTCACTACAGATAATATCACCTCTCGCTACTCTTCTGCTTATTCATTTTTTTAAAACTGTTGCTAGATTTGTTCCTGAGCAACCACTACAGCCTTAAATTTTATAAGATTTTTGAGATTGTTTCTTATTTAATTGTAACTAATCAGTGCGACATGCAAGATGGATTGAGTAGTTAATTACAAGCAGTTAATTAATCAATTTTCCGCAAAATTCTCGTAAAAAAAAGAGAAGTGAAAAAAAACCGGAAGAAATAAAGATTCATCCTGAATGCCTTCCTGAACGGTCAAATGATCATCTTTTCATTTTCTTCACAGAGAAGTTTGTCACACTGGTCTTCTCGTTGAATAAAGGAAACTGGAAGGAATACGATGATCGATTGAATGACCAATGACCAATGACTACTTCTCATTAAAAGGGACCGGTCATCTGATGGCTTAAAATGTAACATTGTGTCACTGTAATTAAACGGCTGCTCATGGCTGTGATTACCGTGGTAGCAGCTAATGATATGGCTATATTTAATGACTGATGGCTTTTCTTAATTAGCTCATAGCTAGAGAGAGCACTGACCATTTGAGTAAATTGGAAATGAATGAATTTTCTTTTGTCATTGCTATTAATATTCCTTCGTTACTCATTCAATTTAGCCACTTAGAGACATTAGAAGTCAGAATCAATTTATCTTGCTCCTATTAATTCCTGAAGTTTGACAGTAAGTTTAATTAAATACCATGCTAGAACAACAATAAAATATTTTCAGTCATTTCTTAGATATGTATCGAACTGTACGGAAGAACCATCGAACTCTCCATGAAGCATTTCGAAGTCACTGTCTCTTTGTCTCTCAGTCACAAGATGGACAATGCTAAACTTTTAGCAGTTAATAGGACCAGAATAAATTACCATAATTACTAAACTAAATAATTCCTTAGTTGGAAATTTCATTTTCAACCTAATAGTGGCTTTTATATTCTTTCACATTAGGATAATTACCAATGATAAACGGACGTATTAAGTGATATAAGCAAAACAGCTAGTATTCTGAAGAAGTGCGCAAGAAAATTCAAATATCTGAAACTGTGGTGGTGTCATCGTTGATTTTGGTCTGGGACATGTTCAACGTTCCTCCTGCTCAGCCTAGTCCTAGTCTGGTTGCTCTTCTCTAACTAAGACGCTGATTGCATGTCTCGACTCACGCAAACGGGAATGAGCTTCCATCTGCAGTCGGAGAAAATGGGAAAGCTAGTGATCTGTGGAGAGGATAATGAAAATGTTGGCTTGGGAAGTAATTCTACTGAAGCTGAACAATTAGTTCTCTGCGACTAGCTCGAGTTGAAAGGTCAGGCACCATTTGAAACATCGCTTGAGAGAGGACGGGAAATACTCTACGCCTTTGCAAACGTCGAACAGTCATGTGTCTCTCAATTCTTGGCACCTTCTAGACGACATCATCTAGTGTGACCAGCACTATTCTCGATATTGCCACTTACACTTCCTGTCATATTGTTCCAGCCTAATTCTCCTTGAATTTTATTGAAAAATTAAAACTAGGGAGCAGAGATTACTCTTCGTAGCGTGTGCACTTCTGTGTCTATGTGCATGCGCGGATGATGTGGATGGAGCCTTGGAGGAGGAATGTCCTGAGGCATTTAATGGCTCATTCTGTTTCTTTCCGCTTGGCCTAATATCAGTGTTGTTCAGACTGCTAACGGTGGCCAACCCTCAGTTTCTCCCTTTTCTGCTGTTCTTAGAAGCGTAATACAAGTCACCTTCTGGTTTTTCACACTGGAGCATAGTAGAATCAGTATCTATCATAGCAGAAGCTTTGGTTGGATATTTCATCAAGTCATTAGTACTTCCGTTCGAATCATGATTAAGTGTTCGAGATCATTTCATTATTCCGAAACACACTATATTCCACGAAGTATCATCCATTTACTGCTGTCCTTCTGATGGCAAAAAAGACTAGCAACTTGCTGAGCGATGAGATTCTGTGATTCTGAAAGCACCATGCTGCTCTCATCTAGTTCAAAGTTAATTCCAGTGCTTCTCGGAAAATTTTAGCTCTTCTTCAGAATGCATCCACTTTCTCGACCACTGTTCGTCCATTTGCCTTCTGTACGAGTGTAGGTCAGATGGATGACAGGATCTGTGTGAATGAGGATGGATGGATCCGTGCCGAATAATATAATAATATGCTAGATGGACTTCTCAGCTTTCCGGTTAGTCTTTCAGCCCTCTTTACTCTGCTGCATCACACTACAAATATTGCCTTCCACTATTAGCAAATCGATGGTTTGATTTGATTCGCTGTTCCTGTTCAGTTCCATTTAAGCTGCTCCGGATTTGCTCCATTGCAATGACCACATATCGATTCCGTACTTTTCAGCCCGGTTCATCCTCTCTAGCATATAGCTTCGAGTTTTTCACTGAAACTAACCTGTGAAATTGTTAATAACTGCCGTAACAGCAAACTTCTAGGCATATCTATTTCAGTCAGTAAGTGCCCGTCTATTCTGTTGGAAATTTTCGAAATCTTTAGTCTTTTTTGATTTTCCATTCTTCATCGCATGGATTTATCTCGCTATTAACAACGGACTTCTGGGCAAAGCGCTTTTATGATTCGGTCGAACTCCTTAGATTATTTTGCAGAGTGAAAACTGAGTGATTTTGTTGGTGAGAAACGAGATTGTGACCGAGTAATTTCAGTTTTTTTTTTTTTTTTCTTTTCAGTCTGCATTAATTCTGGAAATATTTTGAGACAGGTCTCGGCAATCATCAAGTTACGACTGCTGCCATAAAGTTTCCATGACGGCTTATCAAACGTCGAGTTAAGCCAAATTCTCAAAACTTTAACCTTTAGCAATAATTTCTTGAGCCGGAATTTCAGAAACCTTCAACGATGAAAGAATCTTCACTTTGCTACTAAAATATCATTTTTTGCTGTGATCCGGATATTAATGATTGTGCTTAATCTATCCAGTGCTTTTCTATTTTACTACATATCTAAGAGGATTTTAACTACATTCACTACAGTATGTTAGCACAGATTCTGATTTTACTTCCGACTAGATCACTGTAACTGCTAGTACTTTATAAAAAGTTGAAATTGATGAACCGTTGATCAACTCCTGATACTTCGATGAAACTAAGACTAATGTTCCTTTTGGACTAAACGAAAAAAATAGATCAACATTAATTGGTTCATGAAAAATTAAATTTCTAGAAAAATAAAGTGCGAGTGATGAGATTTGTCAGCGGAGTTTGGCATTGTAAGTCAGAATTAGTTTCTTCCAACTTGGAGACCTTTTCAGGTGACACTTAAGCACTGCTCTGTTTCAGTTTTCATGGAGATGAAATCAGTCGATCTGTAGAAAATTTGCACGGAAATCAATCACTGATACTATTCGTTTAGTGTGTCAATCGATTGAATTGTTCGTCATGAACCATTTCCCTTCATCACTCTCCTGTACAGCCAATCTCTCCGTTTCAGACGGTGGCGAAAAATTGAAATCTTTGCTTTGTTTCCCGTCCTCACCTCATGATCGCTTCCATCGTGAGTGGACTAGAGGAGAGCAGTGTCCCTCAGAAGTGGAACTTTCGCTGCGTATGGCCTAGAATAAGGGACTAGCAGGCTACCTATTCTGGCAGTAAAGGCTTCCATCATTTATCAGCATCGAATCTGTCACACTATAGTTATAGCAGTAGTAACCAGGGTGACAATTCTCGAGCGACATGTCCCGCGACATGTGGCTCATGTCACGCAGACGACACCGCCCCAATTTTCCGCTCCATTAGAGGATTGAAAATATGAGGATGCAGTGGCGTTTGATTGACTGCTACGCTGCTCGAGGACTTGCAAGGTCAAAGTTCAAAGCATGCAATTCACATTGCATCACTTATTGACTTATTTGTCGTACGGCTACTTACTTATATGCTTTCCTCTGCTTACTTAATTGTTTGTCTTCCTTTGCTAGTTTATTTATCGAACAAGTTGTTCAGTTGTCTAACGGTCAACTGTTTGTCTGTTTACTTACTTACCTGTTTACTCGTATATTTATCCTTTTCAAGCACTTCTTTCATCGCAGACGTCTCTTGACCTGTCTAGCAAGATCTGACCCCAGCAAATGTCCATTTCGAGAATAAGCCAAAACGTTGCAGAGTCCGTCTCATGCTCGATTGTCGTTCAGGAGCAGAGTCTTCTGTCTCTATTCATTTTTCTGTTCACTGATTTCATGTTTCTGCTGTCCGCACATCACACTAGAGATTCTGCGCCTGAAGTTCATCAACTAGTAAGATTAGTTGCTTCAATTTAAGAGACACAGAGATGCATTCATATGCGCCTCCAAAAAGGCTTCTTGTATGCGTCAATGTGGATAATGGTGCTTCAGAAGCAGAATCCAAGGCAGTTCACCTATCATCCATCATGGCGCAGATGTCGGATGTCCTTGCTTGGCTAGCAATAAATTATGGAAATGCGAAATGATGCAGCCGATCGGCGCAGCCATAAAAGGATGTACCTTACTCACAAGCAATATCTTCTCTTAATTTTTGCCACTTTCCATCATATCACTATCTAAGTATTTCAAATCTTTTCCAAATTTTTTTCATTTCCAAAAATTTGCTTATTATTTTTATAAATGCTAGTTTGGTCAAATTTCAGTTTCCTTAATCAGAATAGCTCTCGCATTTTCTATGATCCAGTTTATCTAGTGTGTTTGTCATCCAGTTCGTGTCATTCACGAATCAACATTTTATAATCCATTGGTATTGGATCGAAAATATTCTCGGACAGCCCTCTGATATGTCCTGTAAAATTTGCAACGGATCTGTTTTTCTGCGAAAGGAATTTCCTATTCTGTAATAACTGTAGTAGAAAGTTACCGGAAAAGATACTGCACTTCATTGGAGTCATTTTGAAATGGCGAAATTCCAGATTTTCCCTGGATGGTACGATGGTGATAATAAGCGAAGCAGCACCAATACGAATACTACCGCTTGGCTTGATGCTCCTTATCATTCCCGTTATCACCGCTACTCACCAATATTATGATCCGACTGCGCGAGATTATCTTCAAGCATGTGATGAGATGGCTCAATTAGCTGGGGACAATTTTTGCAGGGTAGACATATCTCCTCATTATAAACATTACAGTAGTGCATGTACAAAAGGGGGTCTCTGAAGTACGTCAGTCACTACACTACTGAGGTTTCTCAGGATACATCTCAGAATCTATTAATACCAGTTAATACTCATCAGTAATTAACAGTTTCACTTCCAGGTATTTGACATCTGCTGTCGAGATCGTGCCAAGAACAAACTGAATGGTGATCGATGTCAATTAACTGATCCTACCAATGGATGTCAACTTACTCCTGAGGTATGTGCTAGTCATCTATCATCATCACTCTTCCGCTCACCTTTGTTATTAACTGTGACACTCATTTGCATATATAATATAGCACAAGGTGCAAGAAGTCTGACCTTGCCATTCGAATTTCTTTTTTGCTTTTTCCGCAGAAGGATTTTTGGAAATTTTAAGCTATCATCTTTTGCTCAAGAGGATCACTGAATGCTGACTGTGTGTTCGTGTGATAACTTCATGTCACAATAGACCGATATTATGATGCAAACAACAATCAGTCTAACTTACTGGGACAAACAATAGCGAATTAACTAGCGCATTGCTCTCTTTCATCTACTTGAACTTTGTGATTAAGTGTAGAAAATTATATACCATTAATTGAGTTCTATGATTAAACAACGTAATTAACGAATATTTGATTAGTCATATTAAATGGCAAGGGATGAGCGCATAGTTTCGTGTCGTTGTGTGGGTTGACACTATCTGGCTAGGCTCAATCAGACAAATGATCCATGGCCTTGCTGTCCTCCATGTGCCTAAATAATGTCCTGCAGTGGCGAGAAGTCGTTAGACTCGATGACCTCGAGATACTGACGGCAATTTTGAATAAATTCTATATTAATAAATAAATGATCAATTATGGAAGAATGCACGATGTTGAATCGAATACGAAACTGTCACACACAAATACACACGCACAGACAGACAGACAGACAGACCGAATTTGAGTCTTTCATTAAACTGAGCTATTCATGAAATGAGTGATAATCATCTTCAAATTTATCTCACTGTCAAACTTCGAAAATTATGAAATTTCTCTTCAAATTTCCATTCCAATATTGCCATGTGGAATGTGGCCAATGGTCAGCAGAAGCTAGCAGTAGGCATAAATGGTGAAGATTCTCGAAGGAAATTTATGGTTTATGATTGTCTAAAGCCCAACGAATGGAGATGGCTAGGCTGACAACGTCCTTGGCTAACCGGTTTGAGTGCCCTTTAAAGCATTGTTCTTCAAAATCCTTTCTCACTGGGAACAAAACAAATCAATCATCACCTCCTGTACTGATTCTGTCCCTCTCCAAGCAGTCGCTTCACTAGACTAAGTTAAACTGTCAGTCTTATCTTCAGTGACACTTCAGGGTAATGTGGAATTCTTGCGATGTCGAGCTTACAACTGCACTCCCGAAGTAACTACCACCACCACCACCACAACCACGACTACAACAGCACGTGCTCTCTTCCTCAGCTCTTCATCAGCACGTAAGTTCGCGAAGTGTTCTTCTGAATCTGCCTACTTGCTGAGTGTGAGTCCAGAATCCGGGCAGGTTCTGGTGAGTGCTGTAGTCTCGGGATTCATACACTACTGTTGACAGTTGTGCGTTAAGTTAAATACTTTCATGTCACCTCTCAATTAGTACATCTCAGAATCTCATACATTTGTGCACTTTTTTACAGCAAATCTAGTCTCCGGACTTTTTAGCCCATGATCTCTGGAACTAAATTAAAATCAACCTAACAAATATAGTAAAAAGCAGCAAGTCCAGCCTCATCAAATCACTTAATATTTAATCGGTCGTCCTTGTGATGCACATCCGGTCATCCCTCCTTTCGGTATCCTGTGATGCAAATCCGGTTGTCCTTTCTTCCGCATCTTATCATACATCCGGTTACCTCTCTTTTTCGCATCTTGTGGTGCAAATCCGGTTATTCTTTTCCACATCATTTGATTTCCGGTAGTGTTGTAGCAATACTCGAGATCAATTTTGATTCTTGAGAAGGGAAGACCTGAGGAAGCAATTTGATTTTAAACAAAGATGAAAGGAATTACTATCTATAAAATGTTACCGTTAACGAACGTATCGACCGATCTATCAGTTATATAAATCATTTGAGCATGAAATCAGGGAAGCAAGGAAGATACCTTATTATATATCAGAAAATAATGCATCACCCAACAATTCTTCTTTTGTCACTCTCTTTTCGGTTAATCCTTGTCAGCTGCTTTTAGTCTCGAGCCAGTGTAATGCAAAAGAGAGGTCGAGTAAGAGTAATAGGAAGAAGGGGAAAAGGTCATTTTCCAGAATTAGTATTTCATTGATCTAACTTACGAAATCTTTCATTTCAGGTATTAAAGCAGGTGCATTTATTGCCATAATCGCATTTGCTGCAGCTTTTCAGTTAAGCTTCAGGCAATACGACTGTTAAATCCTTTTTGTTCAAAAAATATGCTTGTGTTTTGGTGAGTACCTCTCCTTAATGCTTTGAGATGAAGTCTTAATTAATTTTCTACTATACTAATTATATCTACAAAGGAACCATTTTTCAAAGGTAATCGTGATACATGAGAAACAGTAATTAAACTGCAGTAATCATCTCAATAATTTATTTTTGTTACACTCCAGAGGATGTTTTTCATTTACTTTCATTCTGATAGTTTGCTTTATTTGCGTTATAAATCAGTTGATTCATTCGAATTTAATTGCTTTTACCTGACTGTCAAATAATCACGGCCCTTTTATATTACAGCGATGAGTTATTCAGTATGGATAATTTTGAAAATTCAAACATACCGGGAAATCCTAGAGTTATAATGACAGTAACAAGCTGCGCTTCAGAGATATGAAATTTTTTTTTTATGGGTTGGCTCAGTGACCAGTGTCCGCTCATTTTTTTTTTCTTATCCGGTTTCCCAACAGCTCCGTCAGAGTTTTTTTTTTCCGAAAGCTTCTTGCAACTGTGAATTTTTATCATTCATAAAAGGTCAAACACTGACCATCGCATTGTGAAGAAAAGAATTGGAGAAAAGGTAGTGGAAATGAAATGAGTGCTTCCGCACTTTTGCCCACAAATCAATTTAATTTATAGTCTTATTTCAATACTGTCCCGAAACTATTTTAGTTCCATCTCTTTTGCAGTTAATAAAACATTTATTTGAGAAATAACTAAATAAAGTTCTAAACGATCTCTATCATCTCTTCTAACTTCAGATCATCCTGTCGATCTTCCACAGATGCTCTTTTCTGCAGGTAGCGACTCGGGATAATTAGCTGGCAGTTGGAATTGGCCTTTTTCAGGATGATTCCTGATGGGAACTGTAAATTAGTCAACTTGTTTATTATTAACTGATGCAACACTGATATATTCACTTTTAAGGCACTAAACAGTGATCACTGGCCGTGGCATACGCAATCCGCAAAGAAGGGTAATTCCGGAACCATCAAACTGTCCAATTCGAATTCCTCCCCTTTTCTTCCATACTATTTAGCATCATCATTTTCTGCTCAGGAGCATAATAAATATTAGCCGAATTATACTTGAAATTCGATTTAAATGTTAACTGATCTGTTTAAATAGCCGTTGGTGTTGTTCATTTTGGGTTTGAAAGTTGTTGTTTATTTGTTTGTTTGTTTGTTCACTGCGAGACAGTAGTAATATTGACGAGACTGGCTATTGTCCACTCGAATTATCCATTCTGTTTGTTGTAAGGACACAATCAGTCTTGCCAAGATCAACCACTTTCTTAATCGTTATCTTTTATCACCATTGTTTATTGTTCTCCATTCTACATTTGCGCTTTTGATTTTTATTAAAAAAAATAAACATCACTGTCAGAATTTAATTACTAAAAACATGAAATTGATTTGCAGTACCAATAGCACAGCTTTTCAAATAGAAACCAACTAATATTTGCTTGATATATTCTTGGAGTACCATATAACGTAGATAACGGCGGTAGTAACGATTCCACTTAAGACACTTGACTGCCTACAAGAAATGACCAATATTTCCACAATCTAATCCTGTTTCATCTTTTTCTTTTTCAATTTTACCCGTCTCGAATTACTAATGCCAAGTATAACTAAAAATTCTGTAACTTTGAATGCTGCTACTGGCTACCATTGATAGATTCCGATTCCCATCGATTGCCCATCTATGGTTCATCAGTCATCAGAAGATAAGAAGGACTGCACTACATTGTAGTGATAGTAATCGTGGGAATGTCTATTGTTTAAGATTTTTTTTTGCTTTCAGTAACAGGAAAGCTATCAGTTATAAATCTGTAATCTAATAGCAGGAATTGAAGTGGATCAGCTCCTCATATCACGTTGAAGAAAGTTTAATGGATCAGAATGATAACGATTACTCAAGAAGCCGAAGAACCAATCCGTTCTTTCATTACAGTACACATTCTAAACTAATTTACATTAGTCAGCAGACGCTAATTAGTTAATTGATACTAGTTAGGAGCAAAGATGAAGATAATTGTTTCTCATTCAATCAGTTTTGTCTGTTGCATATTTCCATTTTAATGAAGTAAATATAGTGTGAAAGGATATTAGATAGTTGATAACTGTACAAGAATCAGCAAGAGAAGTTCATTTGATCACAACTGATAAGACTAATCCTACCATTATAGAAAAGTTTTAGCATAATCTTAGCAGGCTCATTTGGTTGCATACAGAGATGACCCGTTGCTAGGTTGCTTGAAATTTGGCTGAAGTCAGTTCTACACAAAATTTAAGATTTATGATAAACAGCGCCTGATAAAGTAGCTACCGGCATTCTACCGTATATTCTGGTACACTAGTGTTTATGTCAGGCAATATGGAAATGCGATCCAAAGCTTGTCAAATATTGTCATTTTCACTGGGAAGGATGAGTGAAGCAAAGCGGAAACTATTGCAGAGAAAGGAAAGTAACACGCAACACAAATAGTTTGAAGTGCATTTCTCACGGATGTGACTTCAGCAAGAAAACTTTCAACACGAGTTTCTCTCGCAACTTCACTTCTCTGACGTAGCACGTATTTAGACGGCAAGCTATTTTCAACTCACTAAGTGAAGCATCGCTACACGCTGTGAAATGGAGGATGTGGCATCACGTGACTTTCCTGATGCTCTGAAAAGGATGAACTAATACTCATTCAAGTTCTGCTACAATTTCGCTCTGTGAGCACTAATGGGTATCTGGACAGGTGAGGCTGCCATAGCTTCAGGGCATCTAATGTCATCGGGAATAATTTCGATCACGAGAAAATGGAAGCACTGCTGTTGCCATTTCTCGAAAAGAAAATAGATTCCACATTACTGACTCTATCACTTTCGACAATATCAGCATATGCATCAACTTTTTACTGCTGCTTCTTCGACTAAAATCGCTGACAACTTCTGAATCTCCTCGCTTCTGAATCCTTGTTTGCTGACAAAAAGTGCATCTGACCTGCTCACTGTTCCAGAAGAGAAGAGATAAGTACAGAGCTTTCTATCTGACGATGAACTTCCTGCCTCTAGCTAGTCACTTTACTTGACGAGATAATCTAATTTGCATGCCGTCATGATTACAGTATGACAGACAACACACAACCACTTGTTTTACGAGCACCAACTGTCGTGACACCGTAACCAAGAAGCATCTTTCGATCTGATGCTCGAAAGATTTTCGTTACATCAACTTTAGCTGGTCTGGATTTCAAACAATGAACTACTGCCAAGCGCACAGCACTTGCAATCTGTCAATTAGCATGAAAGCAGTGCCCATTCAAATGAAATTTTTTGTCCAGATCAAGTTTGTCAACAAAGGGACTTTAACTACTAATACCAAAGATACCCGACTTAAGTATGCAGCCTTAAACATATTAGAAATATTGATAACAGATAGGACGACGACATGCTGTAGCCAAAGAAAATTTTACTACTTCGTGGTTCCAAAATGATATCATCACATCATGACAGTTATTTCCGAAAAAGCTAATGCCATAAGAGTATTACAGGACCCTTCTCAAAATGGTGAAGTTATAATATCTGAAGGCATTCCATTCTCCAAAAATAAAGTAAACGTAGAGTGAGAAAATGTCAATGAAGGGAGAAGTCCCGAAAAGAAATTAAGAGTAGAGGATTATTAAAAGAACCAAACTGCTAAGCAGTCATAAAGATCAGACTGTCCACCCGAATACTGTGTATCCGAAACTCATATTTGCCATATTTGGTGCTATCACAAGATGCCCAACAAAGATAAAGTATATTAAAAGTAACTGCCCAATAGCAACAAAAAAAAAAAAAAAAAAATTACCAAATGAAATTTATTTGCAACCATTCACTTCTCCCTCTAGAGAAATAAAAAAACACATCAAAGTCATAACATCACATTTTTGCAATTTTGCTCAAATTATCTGCTATAATAATGAACGAAAAACAAAAAAAAAAAAGTTTATAGTATTATTCCTTATCAATAATACATTAGAGAAACCTACAACCTTAAATAAAGATCCGAGGTCTCTATAACTCCCTCTTTACACTTTATTTTCTTTCCCTCTCTATTTAGATTAGTTTACCTTGAGACATCCGTACCCCTTAATACAATAAAGCAAAAATATTCACAACAAGTAAAACATGGAGATTCGAAGCTAATAACTAAAAAAAGAATGATAATGAAATCATGCGAATGATCACTTGATATATTTTTCCATAAACTTCTTGTGAAATTCGGAACGGATGGCGTCATTGATAAATACCTGTTCCTTTTTACGTTCTTCAATACCCTTAGCACAATTCTTGAAAACTACGTCATCGTCCCACCGTCGTTTCACCTTAATTACTTCATAAAGAAAAGGAAATAATGAAAAGAGAGATATAAGGCAGAAAAAAAGAACAGTACTTTAACGTAAGTTACGGCTACTCAAATACTGCTTCAGCATGAATAACAAAATAGATTGAGTAAAGGCCTCATCCTACTAATCTTTCTGATACAATATACTACCAGTTATGCGAAAAATGATCTTTTATACTAATGAAGATCGCTACAAACTATGAACAGTGGTAATCCTAAATACAACTTATAGAACAGTAACAGTCTTATTTCTACAACGGCTTAAAAAAGTCAAGTACTATCGATTTTTTAGCAGATCTCTGAAAAGTCTACTGAAATATCACTGCTGACAAGCGTACCTTGAAATCTGATGTGTCAGAGTTGAGCAGCGGATTTCCATGTAGAATGTTCTCGGTCCTAATCCGTTCCTGAAAAATGTAGGATCCAGAAAGCATACTAATGATTTAGCAAATGCACACATTTGTTTACTTTTTCTCTGACAACTAATTCAAAGAGTTATCCTACTCATTATCTGCAAAAGTATATTAAAAAAAAAAAATTCTACCGAAGCATAAAGTTCAAATGCTTTCCCATTACTGCCCACGAAAATATAAATTCACTTACAAATCATAACACGCATTAATCGACATCTTACCTGTTCCTCAGCTAATGCTGCGTCACGCTGAGCCTTCTCTAATGCTCGTTCTTTCTTGATCCTCGCCAGTTCGGCCATCAATTCTGCGGCATCATCTTCATCCTCATCCGAATTCTAAATTCCGCACATATTAACAGAAACAATTAATGGTACCAGAAAAAGTCAAAATCTCTTACACTAAATTACACAAGGGGTAAGCTTTTAGTATATCTCTGTACAATAAACTACAAAAACAAGACAAAAGCGTGCGAAAGAACAAACATACATCATTGATATCATCATCGTACGGATCATCCTCATCTTGAACATTTGATGCTGAATTCCCTTCAAGTCTCGGCTTCTTCTGGATATTCCAGCCACTTTCCCGAGTCCTTCGCTCCCGTCCTACGTTTTTTTCTTTCTCTTCAAGTTCGCGACGCAAATCCTAAAAAAAAAAATAGATAACTCTGATGGTACTTCCATTACCAAAGCCTAAAGTATACTGGCAGAGTAGCAAGCATATATCACGAATTCCTCAATTAAAAATGCATAATTCTTACCCTCGCCTTGATATCCTCTATATGGCTTTGACCTTTCTGACGATACTTTAGCTTTGTGTGAGATGGCATATCCTTACTTGAATACTGCTGTGACAGCTTTGAAAGATCACCCTCATTTCTGCCCGATCCACCACGTGCAGGTTCAAAAGTTGGGCGATGTGCAGTTGTCATCACGATGACCTGAAACGAAGCATGTAGTGCAAACACAAACTACTTAACAATCGGATGACAGTGACAAGCAGACTAACTACAGCTAAGCTTACGGAAGCACAATCCAGGGCACCTCACCCTCCAAACAAGAACCCGAACCTCAATCACTTCACTTAGGTCTACTGCAGGAGGCCGTATTTCACGTGAGCCGTCGTTAGAACTTGTTCAGTACATCTCGGCCAAAGAAGAGTGCTGCTGTGAGGTCGGGGTTTGGTGTCTTCTGTGAGGTCACGTTTAAGAGTAAGTGGGTGCAGCATCATCATTCTACCTGTTCAGTTGTCTCAATCTCCCAGATTTCAGGATAGTCCAGGACAGATCTCAGTGAGTGCACTCGTGAACGTTTTTTGTTAGCAGTGGGCTAAACAATCATCAAAATATGGGTAACAAGGAGACAGGAGAGACACACTATAACTTATTAACAAGAAAAAGGGTCAAAGGTTATTGCTGCGGCAGCACAGGTAATACTCTTATCGAGGATGGATGGTTATGTGATAGTTTCGAGCTGAACATTTTACGTTACGCGTTCGTCCAGATTACTTGGATCGATGGATTTGCGATGACACTGTCCACAATTCTATCTTTACTCAGTTTTTCTCCGTTGAGAAGCGACGGTGAAGGTCCAGATGCAGATGATGTAACACACTATCACTGATTTCGTTATCATATAAGAGGTCATATTGTCAGAAAAGCTCTCACAGTTTATGCATGAGAAGGAATAAGAGCTACTTTATCACTTCCTTGCAGACATTTTCCTATTTCAGGACCTGATTGTTTCTTCCTTCCTAGCAGAGTGCAGTAAAGGAAAATAGAGAGTATAAATTGGCATTCAGATACCCTTCCTGATTGCTCTTGGTCCGTAGACGATGAAACGAATCTGTTGTGCTTTTCTGTAGAGACTTAGCTTTTCCAGGTTTTTTTTTTTTTGTGTATTTTGTGCTGTATGTGCTTATTTAATAGTCTTGACGTATTCATTTAAACAGCATATTTGCTGTAAGACCAGTGCTGCTATGTTAAGGTAACAAGAGAGGATCGTTCTTTAATCATCTTTGTACATTATTAACAAACAAAAGGTTAAATATCACAATTTCGGTTGCTTTTTGTTTATTAGGTGCACTTTTAAATTGGATTTCATTAAATTTGACGGTTATGATCGTCTGAGATCGTGGTACATATTTGTTTGATTCCTGTTTGTTCTTCTACGAGCTTCTAATTAATTTCAAATTCAGGCTCACTGTCCAAATTCTATGAATTCTTGGCAGTAAAAGAATAACTTAAAAGGTAAATTCTGCTATAAGACTCATGAGAGCATATTATAGTTTTATTCTAGAATTTATGTGTGCTCATAAAAGAGTATATTAGTAGGTTCGAATCTTCCTCTTCCTTCCGATACATTGTATTTTCAGGCATCTGGAATTGAACTGCATCAATAAATTTGGATCATGGCAAACTCATATGGATATAAGTGTACTTTTGCAATTTGGAATCATTAATAGCCACTGCAGACGTCGCTTTATCTTTCTATTACATCCAAAACCGCATGTATTGCAACCAAGTAGGCTATTTTTACTTCCATTGTTCGATATTAAAGTTTGGAATTGGTAAATCTGCTTAAATTCTGTATATTGAGAGCTAGTGGATTCACTCATTGTTAACCACGAGGTAATACTTCGCCAAAAATTCCTCTGAGATTATACCATAGAAGCAGATGAATGGAGATGTTTTGAACACCTTCCCAATATTTACGTGCTAGTCAGTAATAACAAATCAAATAAACTGCTATGTAGCTCTAGGCTAAGATATGGTTCAATTGCTGTGAATTTACAGTACGTTGAAGAAATGCAGCGTGATTCGTCGATTCACTTTTCCCTTCAAAGCAGTTAGCATGTATCTGCATAGCGCTTTATTATTATTCACGTCTGTGAATATTAAATTGACAATAGATCCACTGAAGATGGTTTCTGATTTCACATTTCAGTTGTGTTGCTGGCGCAAACAGTGAATTCTGAACAACGATTTTAACAGAATCCGTCTAATATTCATTTCAATATAAAACGTAGAGATGTTGCACCATTTTAGTTATGCAGCTTTTTTATTTCCACTCGTTCGTTTATTTTGTAGGGAATTAGACAGATAAAATATTTTGTCTTTGTATTCGTTGTTTCTCTTCTCAGTAAAGTTTTGATTTGCTGATAGGTTGCTGATATGCCATAATTAGATGATATTTGAGGTTCACTGTTTTTCCATCGAGAATGTTGCTGATTGGTTCAAGTTTTCTTTCCTTGTTATAATTGAATACAGACAATCAGTTTTCTTTCGAGTAATAAAGAGTAGGTGATGGAGGACATATAAAATTGAAGAATCAGTATTTCATATCTGAATACGCCTTGTACGAAGAAAAGGCTTGCTAGCTTAAGAAATATGCTTTTCTGTTACATAACTAGCCGTGAAAAGTAGTAGTAGCAGTAGCACTGGTTGAAATAGCGGAATTCAGGTGGATTTACAGAGCATTGCTCTTAGATGATTTGGTAAATGGCTTTCATATCGAAAAGGTTTGATCACTTGAATTTGCTTTTCTTTCCCGCTCGTCGCGCTCTTGTACAGATGCCGACCAGAAGTAAAAAATACTTCGTTAGACTGGCAAAGTTGCATCTATGTTTTTTCTATTTGCAGGAGTACTGGTAAGACGTGACTGGCCAGGAACTAGGAAACAGAATGTGGATCAGATTATCTGTCAGGAGATTCAATTGGACTTGACAAAAATAGTGGATTTGCTAAAACATTTCACTGGCTGTGCAGTATTTTAGTGCAGTACTATCTTAAGTTTATGGTTTACAGTAACGAGTTAGATTAGCGAGGGATTGAAAAAATACTTGATATCAGATATCATTGCAGAATGTTTGATTGTAATTTTTGTGGGAAGTATCGTTAAAATTGTGTGATAGGTAGTTAGTTGTAAATGCGGTCCGTCGTGTTTCTCGTGTTTAAGATTCACACGGTTTCATTCCGGCGTAGTAACACTGATGACCGCACGACGCAGTAAGGGAATGTATCTTATCTCAATTACCTTACTCCTCTTTTGAGTACTTTTTATATCGTAAATAGCATTACAGTATGGCTGCTTACATTCTAGTGCTGTCAAGAGATTGAACATTTACGAGATAATGTCATACTTCGGGCACAGTAGACGACAAATCTATTCCAAATAGCTGTTACGTAAAATGAATTCAGATTTAGGTAGACATTTCGATTAAAAAAGTAATAAAGCGATTTGAAGAGCATTAGAGATGCTTTCAACTATCATGGTCACATATTGTTGTTGAAGTTGAATTAATTAGAATTGAAACTAGTCAGCTGAACAGGTTGAAAATGTACTAATTAGAATTGCCTTCAAATTGTATTTTATGAATTACGGAATTAATTTTGCAGGTGTTTTCTTTGAAACATGCTTGTCATTTTGCTTCCATTAATTTGAAGTATTAAATTGCTTTCTGGAAACTCAGCCAGGTTCTCATCTCATCATTCTAGTGCACTGTTGTTTGTTGTTTCTTATTTTCTCCGCTAATCAACTATGAACAAGTCATACTTTGAAAATTTCTAATTGTGCTTTTTTTTGATAATGGTTGCTTTGTATATTTTTAATTTCCCGTTAGGAATAGATATGGATGATTTCATCATCTCTTGTAGTACTCGTTTTATCTGGTTTTATAACTTCTACGACTGTAAAAAAGTTAAATGCTGATATTTATTACGGGAAGCAATATAAATAGCTGATTCAAAGAAAAGGTACAGTCGAGAGGGAATTATTTGGGAAAAATGCTGAAGGGGCCCACACTCCTTTAGTAATAGCCACCTAGATTAATAGCAACTCTTTAAGATCTATTTTTGCTGTCGAGAGTTCCTTCAGATTTGTGTACAGATCACTTTGTTCAATTTATTCACTTGGGGCAATTGGATTCCAGAAGTTTCTAGTCTCTTGACGAGAGTTTTGAAAAGTTTGTAAATTTTTATCGAATCCACGTAGCGAGCGGCAATCCTGGAGATTATAATGTCATTAATAATATGCCACAAATGAAAACATTTCAGGAAATGTCGAAGGCAGACGAAGGACGTCTGATACATATCGCCAAAAAACGTGAACGTGCTAAGGAAGCCATCGAGCAAAGACGACGAAAACTGGAGGAGGAGACGAAGAATTGTAAGATTTCTTTACGTCTGTGGTAACGAAAGTCAGTAACTTGCTGAAAGCTATTGAAAAACATTCTGCATTTACTAAGTTTTATTGGTTCGGATCAAGGAAAATAGAACTAATGGAGTCATTATCATCTATTTTATCGTTCTTTCGTTTCAGTAAAGTCAGGCATAACAACGAAATTCACCGCGAATTACAATGCCGTAGAAGATTCTCTAAAAACTGGCACTGTTGGTCTGGTAACTCTGGATGAAATGCGAGAAAAGCAACGAGATGTGGTTGAAGCAAGGTTCTATATCAATAAAAATTTGTAGTTTTCTGGGATAATTTCCCTTATAGTATTAAATTTCTCCAATACATCTGAAGAACAGCGATATGACTCATCAAAAAAAAACCAACTGTATTTATTGGTTGCACTGTCATGTATAATATATAATACACATTCATGTTCATTATTAGAAGTGCGATATTATGACATTGATTGAATAGTGTGGTTTCAGTTCATTTTGCAAAGAATTGCAAAAAGCAGTTGAAGAGAGATCGAATGAAGATATTAAAAGTACAGCTGGAGATACTAAAGGCTGCCAAGTAAGCGAAATTTTAAGTTATTTAAATTTATAAATGAAGTAAACCAACTGTTTCTATGTACTGCTATTTTCTTTACTAGAAAATAATACTCATAACTTTAAGTAAGCTGCATCGCTGCAATCCATATTGCACCTGGTTCTGCTATTATATTTCGTTTTTTAGATAGCTGGATGCCAGATAGTCCTTAAATTACCACCCCAATTTACATTTAGATGGCCTTATATATTTATTTGGTTCTTGATCAGTTTTTCGACGGCTTGCAATAAAATTTTTTGATACGTATATTTTGCACATAAAATCAAATAATTTTAGAAACGAGTTCTTTCCTTCGCATTCGATGAAGAGGAAGAGGAGGAATTATCTGTACCCTTAGAGAAAAAAGTAAGATATTTCCAAAAGTTTAGCTGTTATAAAAGGACTAGATGCAGATATAATCTAATTTCAGCGAGTAGGCATGGACCCAACAGTTGAGACAGCATTTCTTCCTGATCGTAATCGAGAGAAAGAGTTAGCTAGGTTAGTTTATGTTTTTTCGCTTTATTTTATCCCTCAACAGATCTCCAAACTTATTTTGGTTAAAGGTTAAAGGAAGATTTGGCAAAAGAGTGGCAAGCTTTGCAAGAGAAGGAGAAAAATGAAGAAATCAATATTGCGTTCGTGTACTGGGATGGTTCTAGTCACCGGAAAGACTTGAAAATGAAAAAAGGAAATACGATATCGCAATTTCTTGTGCGAGCACTTGAAGTAAGTGCTTCATTCTGGTCTCATTTAATGCCTTTCTCTGAAGGAAGGAAAGCGTATTTTCAAGTATAGTTTTGCAGTTGTTGAAGAAAGAATTCAGTGAAACACGGGCAGCCGTGCCAGAAAGCTTAATGTTTGTTAAGGAGGATCTTATCATACCTCATTTTTACACGTGGGTTTTTATTTGGTAATACCAACATGTATTTATTTGATAATACCAACATTTTCTCATGTAATTTTTTCCATTTCTTTTTTTTTATTTTTTCCACATTTTTTCCCTCTTAGTATATTTATATCGAAAACTGTTTCAGGTTCCAAGATTTCATTGTTACAAAAGCAATGGGTAAAACTGGTCCACTATATGAATTCGATGCTGCAGGAGAGATACGACTAAGGCAGGATGCCGCTGTAGACTGTGGCGAATCTCATCCAGCCAAGGTAACATCAAGCTTTTGAGTGTATAATCCATTCCAAAGCATTAATAATTTTCCCTTCCTTCTTTTCTCCTCCTTCCAGGTTCGATTTTCTCACCAATTGGTTTAAAAGATAAATTCTATTCCAGTTATACATACAAGAATACTAAAGGTTATGCATTGTTCATTCATTCTATGACTTATTCAACAATGTCAGCTGCTACACTGAAAAAAATACTTCCAACACATGTAGTGTACTTTCACAGTTCCGACTGAAAGGGCTTACAACAATAAAGAAGTTGGGCCTGCAAAAATGTTTTAGTATCAAATGTATAGAACTTTGTTCTTCAAATTTCCAGGTTGTATTGCGAAGTTGGTACGAAAAGAATAAGCATATATATCCTGCGTCTCGATGGGAAGCTTTTGTACCCAGCAAAGAATACAGACGAACAATCGATGACCTCACCACTATTTGAGCAATCAAAATAAAGATAGTAAGAATTTACAATCTTCCACACCAAATCTTGAGGTAAGAGTGGTGTTCCAACAGAGCCATTATGTCTGCCTAGCGCAAAAATTGATTTAAACATTACTCGTCACAAAGATAATCTCCATACACCGTAGTCCGATTTGTTGTCTTTTTAAATATGGCAAGAAGGGCAACTCACACTAACAAACTTTATTCACTGCACAGAGAGAGAGAGNCACAAAGATAATCTCCATACACCGTAGTCCGATTTGTTGTCTTTTTAAATATGGTAAGAAGGGCAACTCACACTAACAAACTTTATTCACTGCACAGAGAGAGAGAGAGAAAAAAAAAAATACTTTATGAGTATACAAGATTCCTTCCTTACTATGTAATGTTTTCTCATTCATAACATCGAAACAGTCGTACCCTATTAATGCTTATCTTAATGTTTCCTTGTATTCAATATCACACAGAGCCTATGAAAGAAAGAAAGAAAAAAAAAAAAAAAAAAAAACTCTAATCATCGCTCTAGAGAAAGTCCCTTAAGTTGTTCGATACAGAAATCCATGTACTTTTCTTTGATGTTCTCCTTGTTAGCCATTATCTCCGAGTGAACCTGCAACGTGTTCATTTACTCAAGAGAGGCGACATTTGCATAACGCAGGGCAATAACAAACAGCAGCCGACCTTTACTACAGAGAACAGGATCATTGTCAAAATTGACTGGAGCCCATTATAAGAGAATTAGAAAAATGAAAAGCTTTAAATCAAGCAAACCGAGTCGATAATCCATTTCAACATGTGGTCACGAGCAAAATTGCGTTTTACAGTCTCCGTTTCCTGCAAGTAATCCAGGCGTCGTTTCATTTCAGTAGCTAGTCGCTCCACATTCTTCCGATACGTTGCTTCCAGTTGGAGGGACAAACTCTCTTTAAAAATTATCGGATAGTGCTCTTTCACCGCCGCATAAGCACTTCTTTCAGCTGTCGATGTCTGAAAAAAGGTTGTACTTAATGCAAGCATGTTAAACAGAAAGTGCAAGTCAAGTCAAACATTCTGTCAATAATATAAGTACTGCGGTTTTCCCAACAAATCCCCTCACTTCTGCAAAAAAATACAGTATTTACATCTAGACGTGAAAATAATGAAAAATATGAATAAGGTATATTCCTGAAATACTGTAAAAGTAATAGGACTTATTTCAACCAAAAAGACAATTCTCTTATTCATACTCTGATCTCACTGCTTTACCACTGTTTAAATCACTGCTAATACTACATTATCAATCAAAAATAAAATAACTTACCTCCTGCACTTCTCGGACTGCCTTGAAGTTATTATCAATAATATCCAAATACTTCTTCTCGGTTTCCTTGCATTTTTCATAGAAATATTTATCCCAGCGGTCTACAAATAACATCTCGAAGATTTTCAAATCAGAAAAAAATGAGAAGCAATATAAGGTCACGAAAAATCTTAATTTCTTCTAGTTACTAAACAGCTGCCATCCAGGATATATAACATACAAAAAAAAAAAAGGTTTGAAAAGCATCATGTCTATCCCGCTATAAGGCGCCATATTCAAAGAGGAACAGCTTCCTTTCCAATGAAGTCAACTACAAAATNCAAAAAAAAAAAAGGTTTGAAAAGCATCATGTCTATCCCGCCATAAGGCGCCATATTCAAAGAAGAACAGCTTCCTTTCCAATGAAGTCAACTACAAAATAAAAAAAAAAAAAAAGACATTTATCTAAATAGATAACGAAGAAACTCGTTCCTAAAAATTGAAAAATGGAAACTCACAGTTAAAAGCCCTGGAGAATATGTAGTAGTAGAAGAGGAGAACTAAAATCTTCACCCGATCGTGAGCAATCTCGAACAATCCTTTCGTATGAAAAAACGCATAAAGCATTGCAAAGAAAACGTATGGCCCTGGAAATATACGAAATATACTTACCCCAACAACAAAAGTATTAAAGAAAAAAAACCAGCTCACAGGTAAAATAGAATGAAAAAATCGAGCAACAGGCTCATCAAACGAACAAAGGTTCAGCATAGAAGGCAACAAAATGTTTCTGATGTTGTACTAGCAAAAATTACGACGGTACAATCCATCAGAGGATTCAGAGCAAACTGACCATTATGATATACCGACTAAACACTTAGTATAGACTTGAAGAAGAAAAAGTAAACTCACCAGATGTCCCCGTATATTTATGGAAGGCATTCATAAATTTGTCTGGAACGATCATAAGTCGCAATTTCGGTGGATACATACGTTTCACGGGATATGGATAATTCACCTAAAAAAACCCAACAAAAAGCATTAAACTTCGTGGATGCTTAAATGCCAGATTTCTATTATCAAATATGATTTTGTTCATGCTGAAGGAAGATAAGCGTTCACTGGACAAAAGCACTACAAAATATCTCAAGCAGGTTTTTCTCACATACCAAATCACGTTCCGGATACTCCTTGAAATCTTTCGGCACTTCGGGCAGAGGTGGCGGGATGTACTGTTTCCCTATATCCCTCATAAAAGATATCGGGGCATGTAGCTCGCCCTTCAGAGGAATTCCTATAAAAATCACGAAATAGTTATGACCATTTGTAACAGAACTGAATGTTACGAAAATATCAGTTGCAATAACGACTGGCTTAAGTAGGACTCAAGTGTCCATGAAATAAAGGCATTAAGGGTATTCAATGGGATGGTTGTGACCCGCATTTCTTTCGGTGCCTATAGGTATCGTTGAAAAATAATGAAATCCGTGATCAATTGAGCAGTAAAGTATTGCATTAACAGTACACCTTACCTTGAAAACGGCACTTAAGTTTCGTAAAAAATCCAATTCTTTCTGGAGCATCTTTTTTCACTACCACATCGTCCACCACTTTCGCAGTACTCATCAAGACGCTTGCTGAAAATGCTGAAACATCAAAAAACCTTCGTATTGACAACCATAATTCACCTTTATTATTTCGGAGGAATCAAAATTTTATCGTTGTAGAGGAAGCTATTCTTTCAAGCAATCCTCCGGAATTCCACAGCAAACTTTCCTTGAAGCACTTATATTTCAAAAATATTCTCCTTCTTCTCGAACAAAAAATTGAACATGTTAAAAGCAGCACTGAAGTGTTACGCAAATTAATATTATACAAAGCAAAAAACGATGAGGAAGTGGTCTACCTGAATATATCGGTTGATTGCACCACAGAATGCAAGTTTGTGCTCGACTTCCGACGATCACTGCGTACCGATTCAGCGCCATCACAACCGCAACACAGCTGAGTATAGCACTTCAATATATTAAAATGACTAAGATTTTCCAATCATATGGTGGATAAGGGCAGCACGATTAGGCTAAATTATAATGGTAATTCCGGAATATGAATGAAACAGATCCAGGATCCAGCAAGCCAAAATTCTTTACACCAACTCAGCTATTACTCTCACAAGGTCACCTAGGTCATGTCCTGTTAGCACGTCAACAGTTCACGTAATCTAACCCTGTCAACTTATCATTACAATATTTCGGCAACAATTTGACTAAGAAAATATCACACAACAATAACATGGCCACAATAAATATCGTTGTCAGTGGACTGGATGATACAAATACCTACCCAGCTACCGAATACTTACCCACGCGGGTAAATTAACAACCCGCCAGAACGGGAGAGTCCATAAAACACTTGACTGTTCTTTGCTTGCTGATACTGAGATACTCTTTTCATAACTGAACATGACCGGCCGCAAAAGCGGCTATGTGATTATAGTAGTTAGTGCGCGATCAGCTGTGCGGTGTTTTCCGGTCCGGTACTCCTTGGACGTACCGGTGTTTTCCCAGATCCTCTGTGGATATTCGGTGCATCACGGGGAGCCATTAGAATACGAAGAGATTTGAACATGCTAAATGCTGTCGGGATGTGCTTAATTCTTACCTCCTATTGTTCATCCCAAACTGACCTTTCAGTGCAAGTGAAAGGCTTTAATGCAGCGATGTAAACTTCACTCGACATATGTGAGATTTCGTGATCGATGTGAGCTGAGTTGCAGGACTTCACTATTCCTCAAGCAGTTGCGGCACTTCGAGGAATGTGTAGTTCGCTGTTTCGGATTTGTGCTAATTTATGAACATTTCAGGTTACTCTAGTACACACTATATGTGTTAGTTCGCGATGTTTTTTACTGCTGTATTATCGGAAGGAGTTTTATCTGTTTTAGCATGAGTCACATGGCAGCTACTGGTAGTTCGTCGGGGACTCGTCGGTTTCGTCCTACTGTTGAGGTAATATTATCTTAGACGCTTCTTCCTTCTCGCTCAAATTTTTGCACGCTGTGCCAACTGTTATCTTGAAGGACCATACAAACTGAATCAAGGAAAGAGAAAAATTAATAGATTAGATGTTTTTCTTCACTTTGACCGATCATTATGCCTACTACTGCTAAGGGGACTTTAAGCAATACACTTAAAGTGGAATAGCTCTTGATGAAGAATTCTTCATCAGAATTCAGAATTCTCTGACTCTAAGTCTCAATTTTGTTACTGTTTGCATTCGATCAAATTTCAGTTGCCTATTGAGGAAGAAAACGTTTCATCGACTTCTTTATTCACATATTCAGCATCGGATTTTATCTACGATTTAAGAACTCCGATAGCGAAAGACATTGATTGCCGCTCCAAGGTTAATTTATGTTTTTTGCTCTCCTTTTAATAAGTTTTATTTACATTTTTAAGAGACTGAGGTCTCGCCAGGACAAGATTTAATTAGCCTTTGAAGACAGTACGCATCACCTCATCTTTCCTTAATACTCGGTCAAACATATTTGCTTAGACAGCTATACTTTCGAAGTAAGAATGAGGGGTGTAAATAATAAATTTGACCACCTTTCAGCAGATAACAGTATTCGAGATTGGAAAACCCTTCTTTATCATGTTTCTTCATAGTTTTGAAAATCGTAAGTGGATTACTGATTTATCAGTAACAGTTCCAAAAAAAAAATTTACAATGATGTGCTGGAGATTTTATCAGTTAAAATTTCTATTGCAGTTCGAAGATTTACTCATGTCCAAATGGGAGGATGCCGAGAAGTGTAAGCTGTTGAATTACGATCTAAACTGCATGTATAAATTATTGGAAGGGAACTTCAATTTTTCCGTTCAGGTCTTTCATATATTCTTCAATCCTAAATTTATAAGAGTGCGTAAGTAACTTATGAAAGATTTATACATTTGAGAGAAACGATACCTTATATTGATAGAAAGATTATGTCAGACTTTCAAATAGTTGTCACTTTTATAAATATCAATAAAAGAAGATGTTGGATAAACCATTATTAATTCTTGAACAATTTGCCAATTTAGTGAAATGAACTTCAGAATCCGGTTTAAAGCAATGTGACCTTGGAAAGCTTTTTGAGGAACAAGGGATTTAGGACAAATGCTTCTGATGGAGAACTCTCTTATTATTGTTGATAATAAAATATTTGGCTCAATAATTCTAGATAGATATCTTTCGTTTAAATTCCTACTGACTCCATTTATCGCTTATTAACTTTTTGGAGAAAAGTTTCTTTTATCATTGATTGATTTAAGAGCAAATAGATTAGGTCATCCATATCGTTCTACACAGACTGTTAGCACTCATATTATTTATTTTTTTCTGCTGGAATTAACTGCTGCTTTGTCATGATAAATAAATAAGTCAGTAAGGAAAAATTAATTTTTTTTTTAGTTGAATGTCGAACGTGGAGAAAGGAGGCGTAAGCCGATGCATTTTAGAGCTGTCCGCGAACCTTTCAGCAATTTAAGGTGGAATTTCATGAAGCTGAAACAAAAAGAAGTTAGTTTTGCTGAGAACATAAAAATTTTGGAATTAATTTTGTATTCTTCCACACTTTTATTAGTTCGCAAACCACGCACCAGAGACCCTCATATCCCTTGCTTTTTTTAACGGACATTAGTCAGTCAGTAATATTAGTCCAGCTTTATAATCCTAAACATATTTAATTTTTTTTCTAAGATACTTCTACATCTACAACGCAAGGATCACTTATTGAGCAACAATTCGTCTGATCGTCATGTTGTCGCAGTCAATGCTGCACCTCTTGGAAGAGGGCATTCCTTGCTATTACCATCCATCAATCGCTGTGAACCACAGGTATACACTAGTTACTTAATGAAGAGAAGGCTGTGATTTAAAAAATAGTTTTGAATCGTACCTTCATCTTTTCATTATTCACATAGCTAATTCCAAACTAAATTTTGAGTAATGCGCCAGCTTTTAGACTGCTGTTTTTTTTCTTTTCCTTTTCACTATTTAGCCGTATTAATTTCTTGCTGTTCATGTGAAGACTAATTTTTCCTAGTAGGAACGGATACGTTATAAAGTACTGTGCAACAATGTCCTTTCAATTCATTTCCAAAAGGATATTCCATGAACTTCCTACACAACGGTTCTGCAGATTTTATCCGAAACAGCAGTTCGTTTGGCGACCGACACAATGCTTTTAGCAAAAAACAATTCGTTCCACGTCCTGTTCAATAGCCTTTTGGCGTTGGCTTCTATCAATCATCTTCATCTTCATCTTTTAACATGGCCTTATGAATCTGACTTGATCAATCGTGTAAGCCTCGTCTGTATTTATACACTTATCCTACTTCAGAGTGTCAGTCAAACATGATGTCGTTTGTACCCATTGTTTTAATTTGCCATCACAGAGTCTGTCCAATCTTATGCAGCTCTGAAGTATAGAAATGTTTAACTTAAAAACACTATATAATTTGCAGAGGTGTGAACATCTCTACGACGACATATATGTCATCAAGCGCCCAATATGGTTTGCGTATACTATCGTATTTCAATTAACCGGGCCGGAACAATACGAAAAGTTTGTCACGTAAGTTCATTGTTATGTAAAAGTTAAACAAATGAAGGGATTTTATCCTTCACGAAATTTCCATGATTTTTGACACTTTGTTTAACTTTTGGAAGCACAAAAAACAGAAGTTCAGCAACACTTTTTATAAATATCATAATGGTTTAATTGAAGTTCTTATAATTTAGAACTCGGATGAGGAACAAAATGCTTTTTTTCAATATGAAAACTCATTCGATTTAATTTACCACCTGTCCGTCTTCAATTTTAGAAGTATAACACGTTGTGCGGACTACTTAAGCACTCATGAAGTAGCACATAATATTTTTTTCTCGCGTGCGCAACCGCTAAGGACTTCTGGTGCAGTTCATTCGGAAGATACAACTAATGTACTTCCGCAACTTGTAACTGCATATATTTTTCCACGTGTTGCTGTAATCGGTTCGTTTTCTGCATTAGTTGTACTTTATTTTTCAGTTTCCTTTCTCCTTTTCTATTCCTCAGACGTTCTGTCTACTTTATTTTTCTTTGTTCTACATTTATGAAGAAGTCTGAGAGAAAAGATGATTTGTAGAGGATTGACTTTGCGGTATCTTCGAGAATTAGCGATGTATTCTAGGTTATTTTTTTTAAACATCATGCTTATTTTTTAAATATCATACTCACGAAGCGTATTTTCAGGAGCCAAACCAGCGAAAAGTTTTAGTCCAGCTTCTTTAGAGCTGTCAGGATGTATGACTGCCTACAGTAAGTATTCACTTACTTTAGTAATATAAGCAATCGATGATAGCCGTGTTTCATAAAACTGTAGGTTCTTTTCACTGACGTCGAAAGGCATTCTTGTTTGCAAGAGAAGATATTGGAGTTAATTCATGCTTGGTACCTACAATGTGTACTTCAAAAATTTTGCAGCATATCAGTTTTTCGAAACGGTTACAGAAGAGGGAGTACTTCGTATAATAGATGAGGAGGCAACATTATCTGACTCGCGGTTCAATCAGATTTGCTCCGAACTAATAGATGTTCTCTCGGGAAAGGTGCTTGTCGAACATAGTTTCGCTGACAAAGGCGAACAGCAGGTTTTACTCTTTGCCTTATTGTAGATAAATTTGCTGTAGAATATTTCCAGTTATAAACTAATTAGAAGAGATACCAAGCAGTCGATACGAGCTGAAGACAAATTTTGTAACTGTTTGCTGTAAAGTTGCATCGAAGTCTTCCTGTGTCTAAATTAGGTAATTAACCACTTATAGTATTTAGTTATCATCCCCAGAACTGGACGAACTGCACGACTCATTTCAAACATTTGAAGTACACTCACCACGACATTTCTTTCCCGCAGACTGTCAGCAGTTCACATTTGAAGGAGAAAGCAAACGCGCAGACGCCAAGCCTGGAGGCTCTCTCTAACTGTTACTTGCCAGTACTTTGTGCTTTTTTAACTTTTTTTTTTCGCTTATATTAATCTTTTTTTATTGTGACAGGAGGCAGAGGAGAGAAACTGCTGTGCTGTTCAATAGTTTTTTTTTTTTCTACACTACTAACTTTCACGCAGTTTCCCCAGTATTGAAAGAAAAAGCAGAAAGCAGTGAAAACTTTGCGGCATATATGATAGCAGAAGTGTGGGATTTAACTTTTTCCACTTTTCTTTCTTTGGCTTTCTTCCCTACCGCTCTGAATCTATATCCACCACTTTATTTCTCTTGGAACGCGATATCTTGAATTTGTAAAAGTGCTTTGCATTTTATAACATGTTCCTTTCTGAAAGTCCGATGACCGGACCGATTTTCAAATGCTGAAATATGCGGTGCACAACTAGGTCTTTCATTCTTCATACACCTAATAAAAAAATAATGATCCGCAGACTCGTAGAAAAATGCATATAAAGTTTTTTTTTTGTACAATGGTGGTATTAATGTAAGCTTATGTGCTTTGTTTATGGTGCTCATGCTAAAGAACTTGGCTCATTCATCTTTCTGCCACGTAATCATTCTTTTTTGTTTGATTTTGAGCCGGTGATAACAGAAACTGTTACAAATGAACGAGTTAGTTTTAGTTACCCTTGTTCCCTAACTATATATTCTTCCTTAATCAAGATAAGTTTTGTATAATTCAAGGCAATACCAGAATAATCCAGCACGTCAGGGGCTACAGTGATCAAGTAAGCAGAACACCCTGATAACTATAATAAGTATAAATTGTATATTTGTCATATATAAAGAGACGAGTGAAGCAAATGTTCAGCGACCTTAAGCGATTTCTACCGCCACTAATTCTGGGACCTAACGAAGCTAATACGAATAATCCTTGAGACATATTCGACATAAGTAAAAGTCGAAGTTAGAGAAAAATAAAACAAATTTTTCCAGCAACTTTATGGATTAACTGACACACATCCTAGAGTCCCATTGATCACAACGGCCTCTTCTTTTGACCCATGTTGCCCTCGAAGGTAGGCAGTTTAGTGCTTCGTCCTAATAAGAAGTGTCGATATTGAATGTCTCGAAAGCATTCATCATTTAGCATAAACCGATTCCTGTTGATCTTGATTGAACCTTTCAAAAATGACCATAACTGGTGCCCAGCACTTTCCAGTATTTTGATATTCTGTCTTGTGAAAGGTACCTTAAGTAAGAAAATAATGAATGGTAACTCCCGAGCTTTTAGCTTGCTGTTGTAATGATTACATTCGTATTATAAGCTACAAACAAGCAAGAAGTCGATTATCATGACAAATTATTACTTTGAGCTAATACTTCATTTAGCCTCTACTACCACTTCGGATGATTTGAATGTAGACCAAATCAATTTCCTGTCTTTCTGTAACTACATAAAGTTGAAACTAATAAACAATACACTTAAGGAAATGAAGATAAGGAAGACTATCACATCTGCTCATTAAATTCTTGTGAGCTATTTTAAACTCGCCAATCGATTCATTTCTGGTTAGTTCTGTTCATCTTCTGAAAATCGAGTCTAGGTCTCACTATAATAATGAAGAAATTATCCTGTTATTATAACTGTATTGAGATCATTGATATCCCCCTTTCAGCTGAGCAGGAAATAAGTTTTCCAGTCAGGATATCTTGACGATTTCAAAAGTTTACTAAGCATTTAAACTTCCCGAAAATATACAAATTTCTTCATCATCGAGAGCAGGAACTGCTCAAATCAAAACTTAGTTTCTTATATATATATCGATGCTCCGTTTGCTTCTCAGAATTAGGCATGAAAAAGAAAGGAAAATTCAAAAATGCTCCAGAAAAAAAGAATACAAACTTAGAAAACGCTACTTTTAATTCCTTAATTCCAATAAACTCAGTTCTCAAGAAGAACTAGCATTTTCTAAGTGAATCTGAATCATGAAAATGGATAGAATCCATAGGAACAATGAAGAAAGTCAAACTGACCAATCTATTCATTAATCATACAAAGACATCGAAAGAATTTTCGCAGGATGATTGTAAATAAAAAATGTTGATATCAGTATTAAACGAAGGCAACAAAATACAATGAAACTCAAGTGATTTCCCGCAAGTAATCTTTTATGAAATCCCGAACAAAAGAAATTTTCTGTCTAGTATTCGGATATGGATCCTAATAAATCCATAATACACATCAGGAAAAGTGAGAGGTGTATCACTTTTTGAAATCACCTACAACTTAATACAAAGAAAAATTCTTCAGGGCTCAAAACCCCACACAAAGTGAAGAACACATTGAAACCTTCAACAGCAGCAGATAACCAGCTTCGTCAGTGGGATTCGGATGTGTTAGAGCTCAGTGTGATGAAAGAGAATGAAACGTGATGAACGAAATCAAAGAGTTATGGTGAAAGATGTAATGTTAAATAAATGAGAAGCATTCAGCTTACCTTTCGAGTAAATATGCCACAGTGCGAAACGATTGCGATAAATGTTTTCTGATCTCTTTTGTTAGCATAAATACGATGAATTCGGATGGTATTGAGGTGCCATGCCAGACATGTTACCAACAAAAAAGAAAGTACTGGCAGTATAACAAGGACGCCCATCTGCAAGCTATAACAATAAGCCGACAACGTATCAATGTTAAATAGGAAGAAACGATAGTACCTGCCGAACTATGTTAGTATCTTTGAAGGCATCCCACAATCGGCCATCTTTGACGTCAGCCATACAATCTTTAGATGTTAACAAGCTGATAACAGGAACCGCCATAGTAACGAGTAAGACGAATCGTGAGGCATAACTGTCCCGGTAAATGATGAACCATTCATTTCCGTCCATTCCATCCCATCGATATAACCTTTCTAACGTCCGCAGCGTGAAACGTCTATTGGACTCCTGCAAAAGAATGAAGTCTGAGGTATTAATCGGGGAATTAAGTGACTGCACCTAAGCAGAGGAGGAAGTACACATACAGTTACGAAACCAGTCACTGACGGAGGATAAACCTGAACAACAACAATAGCACTTTCCATATAGAGTGAAACGAAATATGCACATACCGGACGCAGATTCCCAAGACCTTTTTCTTTATCAGTGATGGCAACATGTTTCCATCGAATGAAGCGAAGGCGAACAGTAGACAAGCAAAGAATCCGCTGAAGCTGCCACATATACTTACCTATCTATGCATAAATAGTTTGCTCCATCTGGAACACGAGTACTTTCAGAATAACAGCGCCGCCAACTACGGATACAGTTACATATACACGCGTACTGTACACACGACACGCACGTAGGATCTGACGTACGTACTACAACACATACAGAACCCCACGAATGCGGACATACAATGTAAACCTTATTTCGATAGAGCATAGCAAGATTTACAATGACATAGTCATAGTGAAAAATATGCTTCCATGACGATGAGCAGTAGTTGATTTCAGAAATTGTGGTACTTGTTGGGACTGAAGTGATCGGATAGGATGACAGTGTGGTTGCTAAGATGCTGAAGATGACGAGTATTAACACTTAATTTCACTGACAGACATCATCTCTCTTCTTCTAGAATGTTCTAAATCGAGCCGGACCGGATCATCCAAGCCGGAAAAGTTGCATAGTCTGCTGCTTCCACTATTATACAGGATATATTCTAGCGGAACAGTATATGAGAAGCGCAGTGCAAGGAAAGATTCATTGTTTATACTTGTATTCAGATTGTTGAGTGAAGCGGTCGAAAGACTGCAGCACTAGAGATGATTATCAAAGTAAGCGCATCGCGGTGTTCTGTTTCAGTGCTCTCGAAACTGCCGCGCTAGCACTCAATCAGCTGACGACTATCAGTTCGGCACATTTTCAGGAATTCCGTATTTTAATGCCGTTCGAAATGGATGAGTATTATCGTGGACAATTATTCGCAGTGTCGGAAACGAGCAAAAATGAAACGGGAGGGGGTGATGGTGTTGAGGTTTCAAATTCCCTCAAAAATTGTTTCATTCTTATTTTCGTGATGACTGACTTATGTTATCACTAATGGAAGTTGATATTGTTAATAATTATATTTGATGGTGAAACAGTAGTAATAATTTAGTGACATCACTGTATTATAATTGATAATTATAGCTACTGCCACTACTACTGTTACTATAAATAGTAATAATAAAAAAAGACAATGGCAAGTGGATTAATACGACTGCCATTATTAATTATTACTACTGTTACTCTAACCGAATATTTTTATACTGTATTGTGTAATGAAACAAGACTCATTAAATGTTTTGAAAAGAATTGGGCAAAGTATTTTTACTTAGAGGCCATCAGTCGGTCTAGGATCAATGAAACAGTAGTAGCAGGCTTCAGGCACAATTAATGAAGCTAACCTTCATTTGCACCAGAAAGTGTGTTCTGCAAATCTTAGGGAAATTTTGGCGGTTTGGAGTAGATGGCATTTCTTCAGTCTGTAACAGAGATTCCCCAGATTTGCCGATGCGGAAAAAAAGGAATGGAGGAAAGGGAGGAAGGTAGTTATACCTGTTCAACCGTAGGCTTTTCCTGAATCGGTTTTTTGCAGGTGCTGGAAAATGATGATTTCACAAGTACGACAGTCCGTCCGGGACACTCTATCACCGGCATTTACACACACAAGATCTACCGGACGAAGTCGAAGTCACCATGGGCATTACGGAAGATATTTCCGGACGCGGCGTTCGTGTTACATGAAGAGTGCTGGAATGCATTCCCGTATTGCAAGACGGTTATCAAGGTTGGTTATTATAGGAGACTGCCCGTCTGAGCAGTTAGCTACATCAGTTCTGGAACGGGAGAGAAAACTGTGCATTGCAGAATCCGGATTACATGAAGGACGGCTTCTACATCAATATTGAGTCGATGCACCTTCCAGACAAGGGCCATACTGAAAATGTAAGCAGTTGTTCAGCCAGATAATATAACTGTGTGCGGCGTGCAGCATGCAACATGCATCGTGCTGAGTAAGTTATTGCAAAGAATTGCTAGCGAACAGTGCAAGTAGCTTGTGCTAATAATTTTAAGGCATTGGACTTGAGCCCAGCACTGCTAAAGAAGCGAGAGGTAATCGTTATTGATATCTATGATGACAGCTTCTTAAAAAAAACGGTGAGCCGTTTGTACGGTCTGTTTTGATGTCTTCAGAACATAGTGCTATAGGATGCAACCTGATGCTAGCTGGTGGTTGTTGAGAATTCTTATCACTACAGAAGCATTATCAGTGCACCTGCCACTTGCTTGTTGCAGGACATCACACCGGAAACAGATGTGCGTGAATTCAAGTCTAGAAAGACTGGTCGTGGAAAGTTGCCGAAAGATTGGATTCACACGACTAAACCGGTGATGTGCTGTTACAAAGTTCGCTTCTTGATTCTCATCCACACAGCACATGAAATGACATCTCCAGTAAATTAGGACTTAGTGATGCTGGCTTCTTCGACTCGATTAGCATCGCTCGTAAACAGCTGTCCTGTCCCTGATGAGGAACAGTATCCAACTATTTCCTTCTGGCTGGTGGTTCCTCACGAGAACAATCGTTTCAGGTTGTGCAGGTGCATTTCAAAATGTTCGGATTCCAAACAATGGTGGAGCACGTGCTCCAGAGACAGTATCCTCGAATATTTTCCAAATTCAACAGGTAGGCATTTCTCTTGTTACATGACATTCGGCTGGAAATTCACAAGCTGTCAAGTAAGCTGAGGTTTACTGTATTCTTCAGCAAATTTTGGGCAGCTCATCTGGGGCCGGGATTCAGAAGTGTTCGTGAGTGAATCACTTCCACTCTGTATTCACCGAGCATTGCTGCTATCATTCTAGTATTGCCTTCCAGGATTAAGTAGAGCGATAAATTCGTGCACAGTTTGTCCGATTCTTCAGGGAACTGTACTGCTGGACAGACCGGTGGTATGACATGACGATCGATGATATCAAGAAGATGGAGAGGGAAGCTGTGGAGGAGTTGAAGAAGCAGATTGCTGAACCGGAGAAGCGTGGCACCGTATGTGACGTGGGTGACAGAAGTGCTTCGTAAGGAAGAACGAATTACATTACTTACACTTTTCTATTATTTGAGAAAGCGATAAAGGAGTACCGGTACATTCATCAGCCAACAGTCACCGTATAATTTGCTTTCCAGTTGCAGGAATCTGTCTACTCAAGGCACAGAACATTTTCTCCCTTGAAACGCAATAAGGCATGCTTGTTACGCTGACCTATCACGAAGTAAAAAATGAACTAACGCACACTTCAGTTGTCATCGTTTCATGAAGCTCTCGGATTCAGAATCCACATGTCGCTCTCCTTGCCCTTTACCCCATCCCATTTCATACCACTTTCATCAGTCGATCGATGACCTTAATTGAGGGGGAAGGCTGCTCCTCACTGCTCCCTCTAAAAACACATACGAAGAAGTTAACTGTGAAGTAAAGGTCACTCTTCAGTTGTTATTCCGGTTATTCTGGCTTCCCATTGTTTCATTTCATTATTCCTAACACTTTTTCTTTATAACTGTTTCAAAGATAATGTGATAAAGGTTCGGTAATTTATTATCACTCAAGAGCATTGTAAGCTTCAGAATCCAGAGCAGCATGTATCGACAGCTGCGGGTAGTGACATACGCAGTCATGATTCACTGCTTCACATCTACCCCATATCATCATTGGAATCAGACTGAATATTTAAGGCTCACGTCACTGATGAAGTTACCGATTAGGTGTGGGAATGTGATCGTATAACACTGCTGACTTCTGTTAGGATATGTATAGAATTTTGCAACCCAGCGAAGAATTCTGTCTAGCAACGGGTAACTGTTCACTGCCAGAGAACTTGTGTTGCAAAAAGCCTAGTTTAGTCGGTGGCATAGTTCATTTCTGTTGATGACAGACTTCTCTTTTGTTCACTAATATAGTTTAAGTAAGAACGCTTAAGAATAGGCGCTATTATTCCTGCACATTAGGCTTTGGTGATAACGGTTCTGATAGTGTAGATGATACGAAACATAACATTATCCAGTTTCTAGTGTTTATCGTTTCAGCGAGTACGGTGCTTTTGGAGGGAGAGGTGTTGCGAGCAAGGAATTAGGACAGAGCCTTCTGGTTATCGAGAAATCATCTACATTTCACCGTCTAATCCAGCACTGACCCTTTCTAGAAGCAATGGCCTTCCTTATCTACTGCCACTTATTTTTTCATTTCTTCGCAGCGGTACCGTCAAACTCCAAACACACCGAAGTAGATGCCAGCGTGGTGCTTCGGATTGACGTGCCGTCAGTTCCTGCTGGAACAGTCAATGTGTGCGACCATACCAACACAAATAATTCGTGAGTTCTCTTCTTTCCTTATAATTACAGTTTCACAGGGGATTCAGTTAATTAGATGTAACGGGAAGGAGCGAAGTTGCTCTCGAGAACTGAGCATACCGGGAGTGACGATCATTTAGGAGCCGTCTGTTCGGCATTTCGAAACCAATTCAAATGCTAAGGACAGTACAGTTATGTTGCTTCAGCCATTTGCAAGCTCTACATTTCAGATTCATATACTGTAGCGGGAAAATGCTTGAAGCAGTAAATGTCCACAGGATTTACAAGGATTCGAAAACCTTTGTGGATATGGTTATGAAACACGATCCAGGTATTAATCTGATATTTCAGTACAGTGCAAATGCAAATCGGTTACGATCACCCTAGTGATCAAGCACTATTGGGTCAGTTAGTCTGGTTTTTTTGGAATTTAGTACCGATTCCGTCTTATTCATATCGTTACGTCACCTTCCGATTAGTGCAATAATTGTTCTAGAATACACGCTAGCGGAATTTAACAGACGATTTGGTGAGCTGCCAGTAGGACTGATCAACCGGGATGAGCTGAGGAACTTTTTGGATGAGTATTTTATGCCTCCCGGAAGCGAACTGAGAAACTGCACTCCTTCCGACTGGACACCATTCCCGAGCAAAATTATGAGTATTACCGACGAGACTCTCCGACACTGGGCTCTTAATATCCACAACTTATGGAAAGCACTCTGTAGAAAGGTGAGTTCTTCAGCGAGTCTCGATTTAAGACAAACTCATAAACGACGTTTTCTTCTAGATTGATCCTGAAATGAAGAAACACGAGTCACGCTCATCGCTCATCTATGTTCCACATAACTTCATTATGGCCGGTGGTCGATTTCGAGAATATTACTACTGGGACAATTACTGGGTGCTGAAAGGACTGGTAGCATCAGGAATGCTCAATACCGCCAGGGAACTAATCTTGAATTTAGCATATGTTGTTGAAAAGTTTGTTTCATATCATTATCATATGTATATTTGGTTTGCCAAAAAGTAATGGTTTCAAATTCACTGTTTTATCAGAAAGTCACCGCACTTTCGTTTTCCGTATTTCTAAGAATTATTGTTGAAAAGGCTCCTGCTTCACTTCAAGAAACACGATTCAGGCACGGCTTCGTACCTAATGGTGGCAGAATATATTATCTGCGTCGTTCGCAGCCTCCAATGCTGTGCGGTATGGTTTATGAGTACTATGAAAGCACAGAAGATCTGGAATTTATCCGGAAGATTTTGCCCATCTTGAAAACTGAATTCCAATGGTGGCGGACACATAGGCTAGTCATAATTCTGCGTTATTACGTTTATAACATTTATCACACATGGATAAATGATACTGATAGCAATAGTGATAAGGCTTCTTACTATAGGACAATTAACATTACAATGAAGAACCAGGAGCGGCATACAGTCTATCAGTACCGCACTGATACGAACGTTCCACGACCAGAGTCATTCCGAGAAGATATCGTATCCGCAATAGGAATTCCGGACAAACATAGATTCTGGCAGGTTTGATTGATGATCGCTACTATTTTCTAACTGTCAGTGTATATTTAAAAAAAAAGATGGCAATTTCAGGATATAGCAAGTACGGCAGAATCCGGATGGGATTTCAGTAGCCGCTGGTTACGTGACAGTCACTCTCTGAAGACGATAGAAACCACGCGAATACTGCCCGTCGATCTGAATGCTCTAATGTGTTGGAATATGAACATTCTGGAGTATCTTTATGCGCATATCGGTAGAAGCACTAGCTTTTGTTCCGCAGCAGAACGTAATTAGTATTGAAAATGACTAGTTTCACGTAAACACTTCCAGGTTATGCAGTCTGTTGACGACATAGATTAGTCTAGAGAGAAGAAGTAGACAGAGTCTCTGTTCTCTCTAGGAAACTGTTTAAGGCAACAAAACCGAAGCTCATAAGTACCGAGACATGTGGGCCAGCTTCCGAACCAGTATCGATACCATCTTCTACAACAGCACCGCCGGTGCTTGGTACGACTTCAACATGCGTACCATGGAGCACAACGTCCGATTCTACCCTACCGTAGCTGCACCGCTGTTCACCGGCTGCTATCACACTCTGGACCAGCAGAAGTCGGAAAGAGTTTTCAAACTAATGAATGTAAGTAGTAGAAGGAACTGTCTGTATGCACGCCCAGGTACTGGATCTGTTACGATGCTCATTTCGGTCCTGATTTCAGAATTCCGGAGCATTCAGTTACGCTGGTGGGGTACCCGCTAGTCTTGTAAGCGAGAGCAAGGAGCAGTGGGACTTCCCGAATGGCTTCCCTCCGCTGATTCACATGCTCGTCGAAGGACTTCGGAAATCGGAAAATGCTGCAATGCAGAATCAGGTCAGTTGAATTCCTGATTACCATTCTTGTCGACCTGTACCGGCAGTGAAGTAAATACAATCCTTGCAGGCCTATCGACTTGCGCGCAAATGGGTGATGAGTAACTACCGGGTCTTCAAGGAAACGAAAATGATGTGGGAAAAGGTAAGCTGCACTCAGTGTACATTTCTGAATCTATGTCTCCAACTGGATTCTGTCTGCTGCTTGATACCTCTCACATTGGCAGCAGTGCAGTATGCTTTCAATGTTATACTTACAACGATTCATTGCAGTACGATGTCATCGGTAGCTATCCGCATCCTGGAGTCGGCGGAGAGTACGAGGTGCAGGTAAGAGATATTCCGGTTACGAATTTTGTAGACGACGAATTGTCTTGATTTGCTGTTGCTGCTCTCAGTGAACATTACAGCGCGTGAGCGACAGAACATTCCGCTCACAGGTGAAAGTAACATACATTTCTGTTTGCTTCTGAAGGAGGAGAAATTCCTATGTAAATTTACTAAAGGACGGTTTTGGCTGGACGAATGGTGTCATTCTGGATCTACTCACCAAGTATGAGGAGCAGATAAAACTCGACGAGCAACTTCCGGAGCAATTCTACCCTCACCACTCGCCATTCCGGCCATCTGTGAATCACAGCAATGCTATCCGGCCTATCAGAAGCCCACTGATCAATTCAAGAGGAACCGTTCATGAATCCTATTTTTTACCATTCCTTCCACTGCTTTTTATCTGTGTTCTAAATCATTCCTCGTTGTCACACATTTCTGTTTAATCGTTGAAGCAGGTGTCAAAGCAAAACTGTCTCTTCACTGCAAATGAAAAGGTGTCATCTGAAGGCATAACCGAGCATCTATCATCAAATTAGGCTACAGTACTATGTCCTACTCACTACTGAAATGGAGAAAATATCTCAGATTCTCATTCTCAAAGTTTCCTTCCTTCATTTCCTTCAACTTCTGTCCCAACACTACCTCCAATTTTTAATTTCTTTTTTTTTTGTACTTAACAAAAAAATTATTGCTATTAGCGGATGAACAAAAAACAGAATCGCAAATGTGATTGAAGGTACGATTTGGAAGACGATGACGGTATTCATTCTTTTTGCATTTCTAATTTGCTCCAGTGACTCTCGGAAAAGAATCGTAAGTCTTTATTCACTCATCACAAGTCAAGGAAACGTGCGGTTGGCTCCGTGTCATCCTGGGTTTCTGATCATCGTTAAGGAAGCAATCAAGCTGACTTTAAACTTTCGGTTCAGTAATCAGATTCTATTTAACCGCGATCATCTAACACTTGAATTTATTAAATGGGTCTGTGAAACTAAGCCAAAAAAGCATACCAAGCTTATCATTCTTGAAAAAGCGCTTAGGATTTTGGAAACAAGAGTAAATCTTTATAAGTGGTCTTCTTGTTCGGTTATAGAACCAGTCGTTGAGATGTCTGCCGTCTTGAATTCCCTTCCGTTTTTTGTTCCGTTTAGCTGAAGCAACATATGATGAGCCTCCCGAAAGATTCAACAGTCTTTCAAATTAAATACATCCAAACCTAGGTCTACTGTTGCATAAAAGTTGAGCTAAACAATTGAAGATTTTTGCCGTTGCATATTTTTATTTCGAGGGGAGACTTTCTCTCTCCTCTTTTAGAATGGAAATGTACCTGTTCCGTAAACATATAGCATCCACTTTTGGGCAGATCCAGATTTACGTTTGCTGCCCCAGAGGTTGGATATGCAAATGGCTAAATTTGAAGAGAATGTGAATCAGACCGCTGGTCATTATGAAAAGATGCTTGCAAAAACAGGACAGGATTTTGAGCCACAGGAATACGCTAGCTATCGAGAGGTTAGTTAGTCTGGTCTTCAGTTATCTTTTATGAAGTCCTCTCTTAACGAAACTTAGGTAGTAAAACCTTCAATAACTACTTCAGAAGAAAAGAAACTTCGGTCTGTCCATCGTGACCTTGTTGATTTGTCATGTTTTCGGGCTACATAACAGAATCGAACTAGACAGATACATAAGCATAGCACTGGTAGCATCATTGCTGAAAATCACTGAAAATCATAATGCATTGAAGAGTTACCTAGACGGAAGTTGATCTGTATCAATTGGAAAATGTCCTACTGACGTTTGCTTTAATCTAATGAAAAAGCCTTATGGTAATTGGAATTGAAGTATTACCCTCAACAGAAGTATCCTTACCTAAACCGATAAATATAATAATCACAGAAGTTAAAGTGTTGATATAATTATGCATCGGTTAGACACAAGTACGCCTCGTCCTCTTTTGTATCAGTGTTATTATCAGTGCACTTTTTTATTTTTATTAATTTGAATATGCAAATTCCGGCTTTTTGTGCTATTTTCTAATATAGAAATTTTGTAAGAGAAGGTAGAGCGGACGGGATGATAGCCAATCAACTGTTGAAGTGTTACCTTACTTTCGTTGGATCACTTGCAAAGCAGTAATGATACGGACAACTGAATTACCCACTACAAGTTTGAACCCGGTAAATGTTAAAGGTGTTTCGGAATATTGGGCAGTTGGATTGTGCATCTCTGAATGACAGTTTATGCAGTTCAGTTCAGCTAACTAAAGCTTGCTTCTTGTAATTCCGATTGGGGAAATTTTCCCAAAGCGGGCTGTGGTGGCAAGACATTTTTGAATGAAATTTTTTTGGACAGATGAAACGTTTTTTGCATTTCACTCTTGATAGTCCCCTTTTCTTCCCTTCCCTCAATCAGCGCTCCTTGGCTCAAATGATAATGATGGCTGGTTCTACTTACAATTGATGAGGGCCAAAGTGCTGCTTATTGAATCCGTCATCATCGTGTCCCGTCATCCTCCTCAATTCATCGGCATCTGTCGTTCTGCTCTCTTCTCGTTCCTTCCGCCCCTGCGGATATTAAGATGCTATTCAGAAGGAGCAAATAGCAATAATGGATTATCAAAATCATTTACATTGTGTATTTACAGATTGCATTCAGGCCAGCGAGTAATTGTTTGAAGGCCTCAATTTACTCAGCAGCCATATGCTTGTGCTACGAATGGCAGAAAAAGCCTTGCCTAGGCATCACTGGCCATTTAGGCACATTATTATTATGCTCATTCGATTGCGCTATGCAAATTAGCCCAGCGAAACGAAGATGTCTCCTGCATCGTCATGACATATTACAAGCCAATAATAATTCAGTATGGCCTGGATAGCCTGAAGATGGAGGTGAGAATGGTTAGGTGAACAAATTCGCTTAACCATCTTCCCAGAATAATCCTTCAGAATAAAAAAACGAAAAACAAAACAGAGGGAGTTTTCACCTCAAGCCTCGAGACATTTCATACCTACATAGACTCTTTTTCTCTCATCAAGATTCATTTCGGTTTACTTTCTCCCTGATCATCGAGCATTTCAAGCATCTCAGATAAACCAAGGTAGTTTCTCGAAGTATGAATTGCGTGACGTAATTTTATATGATGCGAGTCCCTCTATAATTTCTTCACGGAACTACGAGCAGCTCACAAGGCCTAATGCCTTCTTTCCTGTTATTCATCTATCTTAGCATGTGAAAGAGTTGTTAATGGGCCAATCTGGCACGGAAATCAATCTGTATATATGTATGCATTGTTTGACTGACTAGGCTGCTTAAGGATTCGCATGACAAGTAGGGGCAAGAGGCTTCTTAGGCTTGCGAAGTATGGATACGGTATGAATGTGCAAGTAAATATAAAGCCGGCGGGATTATGGGTGTCAGTTTGATTCTGTTTGTCTGTCTGTTTCTGTCTTGCCTTCCGGGGAATGATCAGGCCAAACTGAGGGTTCAGCTTATATACTTGGCCTTATCCAATGGCTTACGACTCAGAGGCTATCTGTTGGAAAAAACAGCTCACCAATTCCTTTCACCCGTTCCCTGATGTAAGCTAATGAAAGAAGGGGCACTTCTCCTAACTCTACCTTTCTCCTTCATCCATCTATCCTCCATATTCAGTTTCTTAGCTCAAGTTTCGTAAAACTTCAGCTTTTTCGTGGCTGCAGTACTGGAATCCTATTCTGGGACACCCAACTATGCTTCGTTTCATCTACCTGGAAACTCCAGAAATTATCACCATATACAAAGCATGCAACAGTCAAAAATTAAGAATGCTTTATGCAGAAGAAATTCAAAACAGCATTCTTAGCACTGAAAGAAGAGAGCTTTGGCGTCACCAAAACATTGCACTTTCCCAGATCAGGAGAGAATTCCCAACCATGAATAAAATGATAGTATTGTGGACAGAGGGACACCCCGTCGTGTAGCTCTTGCTGATCTCCTCGGAATACATGATATAATGCAGCAGTATATGATATAAGGTAATTGCTCTTCATTCAGGATAACTGTCTTGAAAGTTGCCTCATCAAAAAGATTTCGCTTTCGCTAAAAATTGTCTACCAGGTCTTTCCGACAAATAATGCTCCGTAGACGGTATCTGTGGAACATAGTCAGTCATTAACTGAGTTCCTTCTCGGTCAACTCCGAAGAACATCTCTTGGAGGTGTACACCAGAAATTTTCTAGGAACTTGGTCGGTATATCCCGCACTACTCGGGCGGTGATACTCGATCAGGACGGCACATCATGAGTGACACTCATTCGCTCCTCTCTTTGTTCGTTCTTTTCATTTACCTCTCAATTCGACTCATTGAACTCGAATTCAGTTGCTTCAATAGGACAGAGAAAGCGACTGTTACCTCCTGATACAATTTGTCTTCTCTTCGGACTTCAGGGGAGAGTCGGAAAAGAATGAAACTTCTGCAACTCACATTTCGTCTTATTTTATCACTTCTCTTTTATCACTGGCACATTGGCGAAAAAGTTTTTGCAATCATAACCTTAACACTATATCAATCGGCTTATTTCTGCAGATTATTTGGTCAAGTTACAGACTCAGTTGCAATAGCCATAGATGAGATCAGCAACCGTTATCCATGACCAAATAATGATTATCTCACTGGAAGCAGGTAGAGATTAACTTTTTCTTCAACAAAACGATCATATTACCGCAAAACCGGACTTCCTGGGGAGTGATTATCGAACTTCTGTTATGGGAACACTTGAAATATATTTTTTTCCGTGTTCTTATATCTACTGTCCTCGAATTTCATTTGCGTAACAAGCAGTAATTATTAGATTGGTAAATAACTTCCGTGATGAAAAGTTTTCACAGATGGTTAAATTTTTTTCAGCTAAACACTTCCCTTTCAGGAGAGGTCATTGATTTCGAATCATTTTCAGTACTGAAAAGTAGGTATAGATTAGACTAATAGGTGTGATAAGCTGATAAGATGTGCGAAAGAGAAGTAATTGAGTGTTACTTAGGATAGGTTCACAGATTGCTGAAGTTAAGTAGTGGTTATTTGAAAAGGGAAAGGAAGAGGTTGACAATATTGACAGTAGTAAGTGAACCGTTTCTTGTTTGATCTTCAGCTTACAATGACTATTAACTAGAACTTAGGTGTCTGTTGACGACATCCTTCTCAGGTTTTCCAGTCATCCATCACCCGTGTCACTCCACTCTCGAGCCTCCACTCTCGTACCAACTCATCATGCTGCTTACCTGAGTTTGCTGCTTATATCTTCCTCTCGATAAAGGATAGTCCTCTCTATTAGCTACTGATTAAAAATGTACATTTTCCGAAACCTTCTTCATCCTCATATCAACTAATTTTCTCTCTTCCATCTCTCATTACTCATTGCTTCCGGAAATGAAGCTGCCAATGGCTCCATTTTGTGCATCAATCAGTATGCATCTTTTCTAATTCCTTTCACCTTTCCACTATAGTTCATAATTCACAACTTAAATATTCCCTTAAAAGTAATCCAAAAAGACAACTGTTATCAGTAGTAATACGACTCTCAAGTCCTGGTACTTTATTGATTGCCAGTTATTGTTATCAAAATCCAGTTGTTAAGCTTCTTATAATCAGCTACCGTCTTTGCAACAGTTGCGCGAATTTTAGTTGAATAACAAAGCAGCCGCTATCCTCTGCAAATATTCTCCACATGATTTTATGAAACATGAGAGGATTTACAGATTATTATTAAACAAGAGTAGTGATAAGGTTGAGTTTATCTGTAATCAAAAGAATTCGAGAATGATCCGAAAGAATTGCTCACACTTGCGAGTTATTTCCTTTGAGACAGAAGTCCTCCGAGGATTCCTGGTCTAATTCCATTAACTCGGAAACTGATGCTCTCACTCAGATCTGTTCCGTTTGTCGCTCTTCATGAATCCTGCCTAACTGTTGAAACAATGAAGAGGGAGGGAGAGAGAAGGAGAGAGAGAGAGAGTGAGAGAGAGACAGATGCACAACGGGAAAGGCATAATCGTTTGGATTGCCTACCTGCTGCTTTGCTAATAATTACTTTATGAATTTGTCCTTCTTGCTCTTAATTGTTCTTAAATGTTTACTTACACTGCGATAATGAAAATTATGAAAAGTAACGTCGGGACAGGTACTCTACAGGCACCAATTCTTTATGGTTTTTTTCTTTTCTACTATACATTTTTAGTTTAGTTCTCTTCTTCGTGATGCAGGTGAAATCGAAATATTTTAATATTTGTATTTGCAAAATTGCTAAAAATTAATGTCGTACAAGACCAATGTTCTGTTTTTAGCTAGCAGCATGCTACATCTGAGAAGAATTGGGACATTTTTAATGAAGTAGATTGTTTCTGGGACTTGCCGAGAGAGGAACTATAAGGTGACACCACTGTTTCCTTATTAACATTCTTTCAGGAGCAGAATCTGGAAAATTTGTTGACAGTAGCATAACTGTCCTGCAAAGAAGAAACTCTCGGCAAACTCATAATACTGCGTTTCGCAATCATTTATCCCTCAGAACACTTACCTGCAATTGCTACTAGTAGATGTGTTACCGCTACTGCTGCGCTACTGTTTCTGATTGTCGGTCGCAGCGGGGTGCCATCGAACGAGACTGCTCTCGGAAGTGCTCCGAGGTAATAATCAGCATTTATGGTGCACAATGGAAGATATCCCATGCTACCATACTCTCCCCTTCTTCATGCGACACCCCGCAGTCATCCCGAGGTCTCCATCCTTCTCTTCTGCTCTCCATTCATCTCTTACTGTAACTCATCCTTATACGCAAGGACCCCATGACACTTTCAACTTTTCGGCTTCTCAAGTTCTGCTTACTTGGCTCATCCAGTAATTGATTGTCCGGTAGTTGCTCTGAGTGAACAGATATCAACAAGTAGCGCTTCTCATTCATCTCTATCAGGTGGGTATCGTAAACTGCCTAGATGAAGAAAAAGGAAAATAATACGATGCACTGCTTCGAATGTAGCCAAGCCTGTAACCACTTATTGAACTATTGCCTCTTCGCTAGAACAATAATCCAGCGGTAGAGATTAGGTTTAACACTGTATTATATTCTCAATCAAAAATGAGCCAAGAATGTAACTCGTATCATTTCCGTCTACACATAAACACTACTCAGGAGCTTTTGCCTCATAAAACATGAAGAAAGTAGCATTCAGTATCCTTAGAGATTGTGTCAGGTCACGTCACTTTTCGTCCTGTCATGTCGTGCTCTTCTAGTACCAGCCAATGATAGCCGGTGGCGTGCGACATATGACATGTCCCCCTTCCCCCCTCCCCCCTCCCTCAGAATCAGTCACATGCCGCCTCACTATTATAAAGGTGTAGTACATTACCCGTCTTTCAACAAAACCACCAGCAATCCATTAACGCGTTTCGCATTTCCACCACCATCATGACGATGAGAAGAGAAGAAGGAATTCGCCGACGATACCGTTTAATTGTTCTTTTTGATAGAGTGCCGGAGAAATAGTGTGGCGAATGAGGAAGGCACGGGAAATGAGTTCGAGGTACCGTAATCGAGTTAATCGACCAGTATAGAGACGGAAGAGGTCATGTCTTATTGTTAATATAAATGTTCTTGAATAGGAAGAAAGTAACTTTTGAGAAGGGAGGAGAGGAGATAGAAGATGAGAGATGCCCTTCAAGGTGCAAATTGGCAACTGCCGTCAATTTATAACCACTGACTCTACACCTGTAACTGAACTAATGATCCAGGTGAATGGAAGCTCATTGCCAAATTACATTACAAATAGCAAACTATTAGCCATCATTTTACCTTTCTCACTCTTATTCAGGTTTATATTGACGGTGAGACTGAAATTACTTTCAGCAAGCTCACTTCCATCAATTACCATCGCAGCACACCATATCTAACTTGTCATGCATTGTGTCTTCTCTTTACTTCTGCTTCACTTCCAGCAGCAGATGCATTTTCAACTCTTCCAGTTTTCACAAAGATTCAGTTCTTGGCGTAAATAGTAACCATATCAATTGTATATAGCCTACCTACATAAAAAGCCTAAAAAGGCTCGATAAATTATAAGTATTTATGTCACAAATCCAATTATACCAAATGCTACTAGCAAAATTAACAATGAGATTGATGGTAATAATAATGATCTGGAAGGTGAACTGATTATCCTTGCTATTGGTCACTAACATAAAATAACACTAACATAAAATTGCAAAACTTCCATTACAAAATAGCTTCCAAGACAAATAACTGAATTTAGTAAAGTTAAAGACGTTTATCCTAGAAAAGCTTTATCGCATCCATTCTAGAATCAAGTTTCTTACACCACCAGCTCTACTTTGATTTTGAAAAAACAAAGAAACTCTTGAAATATAACCAAGAGCATTAGAAGCATTTTTGGTATTAGTAGCAGTAAGATTACTGCTGTTTCTTCCGCCGTCTAATTTAGTCGGTCGTGGAGATGAACTGACCATTGGCCATATGTTAACGTCTGAATATCGGTAAGTCCGTTGACCCCTACTGCGAAAATGGACGATCCTATTTATATCCAATCCCTACAAAATTTATCTCGAGATGTACAAAATGCTTTAGGACTGATCGTTGAAGTGCGAATAATTTTACTTCCGAACATCATCGTGTTGTTGTTGTGTGATAAGGATGGCAATGATAAGGAGAGATAAATGGACAGCAAGATAATGAGACTGTGTATACGCAGAAGGTTAATTGGACCATTTAAGGAACAGTAGCTTATTGTTTCTTTCTTTCATCCCAAACAGATGTTCTGATTAACTACATTTCACTTCAACAATGTCCATTGGCTTGTTGGCAACATTCGTGCATTGCTACCTGTTTGTACCTCTTCCTGTCATGTGACCTCTTGCAATAAAACGAACCAGTAGCATATGTCCAACAGGCAAAGCACACTATTAATTAAATGAGTCACCTTTGTGAGGACAATTGGTTAGAGACAAGCAAAGTACTGATTCACTGCGATTCCATCTAATCGGATTCGATTTGATATGCTAATTACTGCATCGACTACTGATGCCTCATCGGTGGCCCTTCACTGATCAAGTCATCATTTCAACGATGCCAACTTCTTGCTGCTCCCTACTGCAGCACCGGTGGAAACTGTTTGTTATTGCTTGTCCGATTGCGTAATAACACGAGAACAGTAGCAGCAATGGAAATAGTGCTAGGAAGGGAGAAAGGAATGCACAGGTATGCATTAGATCTGTTTACCTGGATGGGTTGTAGGTAGGATGATTATATCTGATTATTGTTTACTTTGGATGTTACAGGTACTAGCAGTAGTAGTGAAGTAGTTGTTTTAAGCCACTTCAGTTAATCGTCCTCAGGTCATCATCCTCCACGTGTACGTACCCCCCGCAGCAGCACCACTTGTATATCAGTCTTATGCTCATCCTATCACATATCTTTCATCCTACCTGCTGCTAAGAGTTACTTATTGATCTAATAGAGTATAACTGCAACCTCTTCAAATTCAATCATCCTAACAAGACACTATTTGGTAAGTTAAGGCATGATCATGAATAAAATATCAGATGTACTAATTATCTGCATTGTCTTAATAACAATAATTATTCATTCTAATTTGTTGCATGTCTCTGTGTGTTCAAGAATATGTGCACTGAGTACCACCTTCTCTGTCTAGCTCTATGTACAGGAAAACGAGGGCATTAGCAAAATTCTAAAATTCTAAGTAACGAACTTCAGTAATTTCTTTTGATCATATCAGTGTTAGACAGGCACATACGTACATATATATATATATATATATATACATATATAATCAATATCAGATCATTATATTGTATAATAATTAGTGAGAGTTAAGGGTGCTATGGTGCTATGGTGCTATGGGAATGTTATACCTGTCCTTATTCAAGTCTTGACTGAATAAAATGGTAGATAGAAATTCCCGAGATTGTCCTTGAGTTTAATTTCTCTCACTCTAACAAATAGGATGAGAAAATGCAAGGAGAAATGGTTAATGGCGTGTAGCAGAAGCGTAAGTTAGGCTCTTCTTTCTTCAATACATCTTTAAATTAATTTACGTCGTTGATACAGTTCATGCATCAATGAGCTAAGTCAATGAGTTTGTTAGCGACAGTTCCCCCAACAAGGCAAATACATAAATCATGAATTCAGATTCTACACAACCATCTATCAGCCCTAAAACTTCTAGAAGCAGCGAGAGAGAGGGGTCATCGTCAGCTACAGATATTCTCAAAGTGATTAAAATTTGTTGCCACATCAGTTATTGCACTACCTGTTCTAACTGATCACAGATTTCAAGTAAACAAACGGAAAAGGAATATGGAGGAAGAGAGAAGAATGATAATATTGATCAGGTCAGGTAACAGTTCAGGTTACATACGGAACTTGACAGTGGCATATCTGTATCATCAAGTAAAATATTATATATATTATATGGACAATTATTACGGACAAACATGACACTATCAGCAAATTCTTCCTTCTAACTGAAAGGATAATGAGGTGAGATTTTCGTGAGACGTATCTCTTATCTAACGGATCGAATTATGGACTACCGGCGCCATGATCCAATGCGAAATAGAAATAATGTCTATGTACATATGTCTAGTACTAATTAATACAAGCACACACATACACGAGTGAATACATCTGTATAGAGTTAAACTTACACCTGTCTTATCTCCTACTTATTAGACAAACAAAACATAGAGACCATGACTTTGAACCCAAATCAAAATGTTAATGAAAGCAGTTTCTATTTGTTTTATATTTTCTGCTTCTTAAACCCGTTCAGAAGCAATTTATCACATACTTGTTAGTAAGCAAGGAAGATTAGAATGTATTGGATAATGAGGTAGTTCAAGATAAAGAACTGTAGAATAAAATTTTTTCGACATCAGCATATTTATATCCCCGTCAAATTCTTATTTCTAATTGCGATATGAGTAGGATAGAAAGAAAAGCAGGCGAACAGGTGGCATTTCAACTCAACGCATCCTTTCAATTCTCTTCACTTCTTTTTTAAATTTCATGATGTCCTGTGGAGCGATTAAAAATATCTAGACTCCACTAAACGATAACAAGGAATGATCGAAGGCCGCAGTACCGGGGGACATCCTTTCCACTTCCTAAAGTTTTACCTCATTGTTTATTAACTAATTACGCAAGTGATATTCCGTCCTCTTTAATTATAAATGCCCTCTATGGCTATTTCTTATCATCTCTGTTAATATCACATCACTCTTAGTATCTTCAACTGTCCGTGAAGTGGATTATTCTCGATACGTTTTCGGGAATGACCATCTTTCTAAATCTTCACAATCCATTTTGATAATCTCGAACTAGGAAGGCACAGCAGCTACACATTAACAATTACTTCAAGGCAAACCTGACTGCCAATCGATGACAATGAATGGAGATTCCTTCTAAAGTTTTTTTTTCTTGATAACAAAATACCGGCAGCAAAGAATTAATCAAAGAAATAAGAACATAGCTCTATAAAGTCAGGAAATCTCCTAAAATTTGGTACCAGAAAAGGACCCTGTAAAGTTGATATAATTATGATAAAGATTTTCTGTGCTGCTAGATGGTGTTTGGATGATTCAGTTAATAATAATTAGTTATCAAAAATAAGCTTTTAACCCGTCAAGCAACTGTATATAATATTTGCCTGCTCACCTTTGAGGTAAGTCAGCTATAGTAGACATTGGAAGGAGTAAAGAAGTTACTGATTGCGAAAAGAGGGTCGTCTGAATGCAGGGTGATGTCGTACAGCTCAATCATATTCCTGGTACTTTGCAAAAACTTGCTTCAAGAAGCAAAAGACCACTTGCTACTGAAGCATACGTCACTTTCTGCTACTCGTTTCAATCCAATTCCTATCTCTCCATCGTCCAACATTCATTCATAATAGCAATAACTGTGCCTTTACAAGTTGTTTCTTTGCGGTACATTTGTGCACTAAACGTAAACCTGTGCCACTTATCTGCATATACGTGCGTGTTTGCATGCACTGTTTTGGAGATACACACACGGCTGGCAGCAAGCAATTACGAACTGGGTTAGGTTTTTGGGAAGGAACGCAGCTTGATTTTTAGGATAAGCAAAACACCCTCTGCAGAGAGTACACACTACCTTCTAGCAAAAGGTTGACATCAAGATAGGCGCACCTGTCGCACTGCGTACACTTGTGTGCGTGCGTAATTTACATAAATTATGCAGACGTAAGTCTTATGCTTGCGCAATGGTTGAAGCTGCAAGTTCTGTAGAGCCCGTAAAAAATCCGAGAAAAGCAAGAAAGTTACACGTCGAATTCAGTGCCTACCCACCCACGCACAATGTACACCCACTCAGAACACACACACCCACACAGACGCTTAGATTGCTGGAGAAGTGGGAAGAAGAACGAGTGCCTGAATAAAAGAGGAGAGAGTAGGCAGAAAAAAAAATAAAGAACATACAGTAAAAGGGTAGCAACAGACAAAGAGATGACAAGATCAGCCAATGAAAGATGTGAACTCCGCCTTACTTTGGTAGGGGCAGCAGTAAAAGCTTGTTGTTGAAGTGGTAAGAGTGAACTTGACAAGAAGAGACGAACGGACATATGGAGATACACATCGATAGACAGACATGTAGAGAATAGCACAGATGCGGGGAGTGGCATGGGCATAGGAGACAGACATAGTAACATAGAAGCTTGACGACAGATGGCCTGCTGCTGCTGCTGCGGTTACTGCTGCCGCTGCTGATTGGTATTACGGTGGCGTGGTAGTGATTCTGTGACTGGCTGGAAGGAAAGGCGATCTGTCCGAACTGGCCACGGGCTATTACTGTCCTGTTACTGTACTGGCACACTATGAGTGGAATGCTCGGCGCTGAGCAGCTGCAGAAACTGTGGATGCACGTGGCACTGAATTCTATGCAGGTAAGCTGTTCTTCTTCCCTCTCATTGGTCTGGGAAGACTCAGAACACTTCAGTTAGCCAAAAGCAGTTGTCAGATATGGACAAGTTCAAAGTACAGTGGTCAGTGCTGAAGAAGAAAAGATGAGTTAATTTTCAACTTAGTGCTGTCCTCACAGGTTTCATGATGAAAATCTCAGTCAGTCTGACACATTAGTGTTGAACAGTTAGAATTTCCCCTACGACAGCAAATTTGGTGTCAACTAACAGATCATCACAGTGACTCCATAATCTTCTTTTTTTTTTTGTGTGAACAAGACTTCGTAATAAAAAGTAGTTGAAAAGAACCTTGAAAAATTCCTGAGTACGGAATGATATTTTTTTTTTCAAGCCTCAATATTGGATAAAAGAGATGTTTGAGTTATTTTTAGTCTCACAATAATTCATATAAAAATTTTCGTTTCACCAGGCTCTGAACGGGCTATCATTAAAATACTGATTTTTTTTTTTTTTTACAAAGAACTATTATTACTTTATTGCTGTTATGTATCAATTTATTTGTCAGCGGATTGAAAATTTTCACACCACTGTTTAAATTTCTATTTCATACCTGTCTTCATTAAGTTGCATGCTTAATTTTTAATTTCATCCATTAATGCACTACTCTAACAATAGTCAAACGCAGTTCAAATTTCAAGATAACTGAAGAAATAATTTGTTAAACTATATATTTTTTGTTCTGCGCTAATTGAGACCACTCTGAGGGATAAATCATAAATACTGCTAGTATCGAATGGTGAAATGGATAGGTGCCTTGAAATACTAATGAATCTAGTAGAAAAGCTTTAACTTAAGCTCACTGACAACAATATATCATTATCCTTATATTTAGCCTACACACCCTTCCTTTTATTGCCTTTCACACCTATTCATTATGTTTAATGTCACAAAAATAATAATTAAAGGTAAAGATTTATTTTCTTCATTTGAAAGTTGCATAAGATCACTTGTACTTCAAATTTCTTTGCTATATGAATGAAATGGCACTATTCAGGAACTATTATTAATATTACATGTAAAATTGCATTACTACATTATAGTAGTATTATTAATAAAGCTATTACCAACTCATAGTGTTAGCAAGCTTTCGACAAAAATTTGTACAGAAAGAGAAATTAATGTCTAAACTAAATTACATTGATAAGCAAACGACAACCATTGCTTTAAATTTTATTGAACAGATAACCTATCAAAAATCGTAAATTTAGGGTTATTCACAAGGGAATTCATTATATCCATCGTTACGACCATTTGCATTTGGAACGATGTTACAACCAGAAACATCAACATTCACAGGTGAACAGGTAGGAATTTTATTTAAAAGCTATCACAACATTAATCCATGTCATAAGCAATCTTTCCATTCGAAGTAACGCTAACCGTGTTGAAAATATAGTTGTAAACCATTTGTTATATAACGGCTTGGAGGACTGGCTGGCTAATCAAAGTGATATAGTAAATGGATCGATGTGCACTAATGGCCATTATCCATCCTATCAATTATAAATAAGTTGAAGCGTTTCATTTCCCTCAATTAGCTAGCTCTTCCATATCATTACTTATTTTTTAATTCCTTCTTTGCATCATCCTCAGAGACGTAAATTTTGCCCTCGCTCGCACATGGTCAACCAAATTGTTCTTGAAGAATGAGCACATTTCAACATTTGGAATTTTTACTAAATTCGAAAAAGATAGTGAAGAAAAATCCTTCTCATACTACTTCCCATACTTTTTTTTAGTTCAGTAACTTGCACATCACCAACTTCATATACTTATTAGACCAGTGCAGATAATCTGAAACTGCCGAACAATTCATTAAATGAAACAGCTCCTTGATTGAATTCACTCATGACAGAGAAGTAGCAATATTGAAATCTGAAGTGTTACTTATATTGATGCTGGTAGCACAAAATACTTTGTCGAACTTAAATGCATATGAAAACGCAAATTCAGTTTACTCAGATAAATTAAGTAGGTCAAAAGTAATTGGAGAAGTAGAAAGAATTGAATGAGACTAAAAACAATTCTTCTTTGTAAACGTTGATCGGAATTCTAATGATATTTTTTCTCTAAGTAGTTCAAGTCAATTTAAACAAATTCTTGTCTTGACATATGATTTTTCTCCAATCAGTTAGTTATTGGCTAATCTATTTCTATTACTTTAATTCTTATTGAGAATTTGACTGCTGATTATTTTGTTTACTGACTAATTCAGTCATTTCCGAAACAGTATGGATGTAATGAGGAACTGCTATTTGCAGAATTGTTATTACTGATGGCATTTTCTGGTGGATAATAGAGATCTAAGTATGTCTAATTTCCCGATTCTGCTGCTCTACCGACCACGTATTTCCTTAAAAATATTCTCTTCAGGATGAGTAAGTAATGTTGAGGAGCTTTTTCCAGATTGTGAAGATTTGTGAGCAACTTGAAGATGCTGGCAATATTGAGCGGCTAGCTGCGTAAGTTACTCATTTTTTCGCTTCATCAATCATCATGAGCAAATGGTCGCAGCAAACATATCTTAACTTATATGGCATCAAATTGAATGTTATAGTTTTCTGTGGTCCATCTCGCACCAACAGCATACTGAAGAAGTAACAAGTGTACTGCGAAGTCACGAATCTGTGCTTCGAGCCAGAGCTTTAGTATGCTTCCACATGGGGAACTTTCAAGAGATGTACAGGATACTCGAGTCTCATAAATTCACCAACGGATCACATAGCAAACTGCAGGCTATGTGGCAGGAGGCTCATTATCAGGAAGCAGAAAAGTTAAGAGGAAGGCAAGCTTTTAATTTTTTATCAGCTTTTCTAATCGTTTCTTGTCGTCAAATATAGTATGTTGCTGATCAGCTGCTGGTTAAATAAATGAATGAGCATTTTTTTTCATAAGTCTTTATTTCTTCTCATTGATTTTATACAGCTTCAAAGTAGTGAATGAAGTTTCGAGAGACTATAAGGCAGATTGTACTCAGATTATATCAAAAAAAATCAGTCAAAATATATGAAAGCTAAATGCAGTGTAGTAATATCAATACTCTATTTAATATTAATAATTTTAAGGCCGTTGGGACCGGTGGACAAATATCGAGTGAGGAAAAAGTATCCGATGCCGCGAACTATTTGGGATGGAGAACAAAAGACTCATTGCTTTAAAGAGCGAACAAGGTTGAACTCAATCAAAGAAAAATAATCGAGGATTGATTTTAATGAAATAATTTATGCAAAAAAAAAATTTCCGAAATCAAAAAAAAAAAAAAGTAAATCATCATATTTGATGTTTTTCTTTTTATACAAGCAACACCACCTTCTAAATTTTTTTAACTGAAGTCTTCGTGCTTTTCAGGTCACTGTTACGGGAATGGTATCTGCAAGACCCGTATCCGAATCCAAGCAAAAAAAAAGAGTTGGCATCTAAAACGGGTTTAACTGCCATGCAAGTCGGTAATTGGTTCAAAAATCGGCGACAGCGTGACCGAGCCGCAGCCGCTAAAAATAAGTTTGTCCTTTAATATTCCACCGCTAAAAGCTGTGTTCATAATTAGGAATTAGAAAGGTTCCGGAAAAGCTCGACTCTAGATTTGCGTAATTAATATCTCTAATACATCAACAAAAGAGATACTTTTCTTATCAGTTATTTGCAGTTGCATGTTAATACTTAAAATCAGTGCATAGTGCAAGATTAACTATCTCGCCACTGGCTATCTATTCATTTGATATCACTACTTGGTATTGGCGAATCAGTTTGAAGGCGTAACTTTAGTTTTTGTTATAAAGCCTATCAACTAGTAAAATAAATATATTGTGTAACATATTTTTAATGATTCCAAGAAAGAAAAAACTTCTTTAAACTATTCTAAAATAAATAATTTTTTTCTTCTCAAATGATGTCTACCACTTTTTTTTTTTTTTTTTTTTTTTAAATAACTCTTGTACTATTGCTTCATTTTCGGTATTACGCATTAGTATCATTATCATCATCTCTCCTTTAGAAATTCTCACCACCATTACTTCTATAATCATTTCTGCTATCATCAACCTATTTTTCAAGCCTATTTCTATTAATTTCAATCATACTTCATAAATCACCTTCTATAATTAGTTTAAAACTGATAAATGTCGTCTACCTAATTAAGGGTGTCAATATCTATTTCCGTGAAGATGTCTTGCTTTGCTGCATTGTATTTATCAAAGAAGGCAAAAGAAGTTTGTGTCTGGACAGAAGTTAAAGAACTTTCACATTCAATGTTCACAAAAGTGACAAATGAGATCATTGATTAATAATAAGTCAGTATGTCAGTACTGTGGGAAGTAATTCCAAGTGGTGTAATTCTTTTTACTCAGTTCTTCATGTATGATTGGGATCGAAAAGCATTTCTCACTTTCTCACAAACATTCGACTTCTTTTTAGACTTTTTTTTTCTTTTTTTTTCAAACAAAGATCGATAGATGTAATACTGAAAGAGTAGTCACTTGTTAGAATTTTTGGAAATTGAACTGAATGGCAAGGAATAGAATCGAATCCAGTCTCATCATCTCTTTGATTACTGCAAATTGAGACTTCCAGAATACAGTGTCTTCCTCGGATCAATGGCAAATATCAGCACGTCACCAACTCACCTTCCAGGCAGACGGAATGAGAGTATTGCTCAATTGACAATGCTCTTAAGAAGATCGTCTCGCCTCGATCGGTACTTCTGGGAACTGGTTTCACCCCCATCTCTTTTACACTCAATAACAATTCCAATCAACCAACTAACATTATCTTCTTCCTTACCTATCTCAATCTTCTTTTCACTCGAAAGTGCACCCTCAAAAACCTTGAACACTACTTTACGCCAATCCTTAAGCTGTTCTAATCTATTTCTCTTCGTTTTGCCATCATCTTTCACCACTGTATGACAGTGAGTAATCGAGAAGATGCTATCATTAGAGCATTAACACGGAAAAGATGGAATGCAGTAAGTCACGAAAATGTTCTCTGAGCATCACAATTACAATCACTACATCCCACTCCAAATAGATACCCTCAATGACAATTTCTAATTTTCTCGGGGTACCGACATTTTGCTACCCTACTTGACGGTATTTATTAAGCGTAGTATGTCAAATAATGATTACTACAAGCTGATGACTGGCATAAATTCAAGTAAATAAGATGCATACAAACTAATAATATAATTCAGTATGCTTTCCGAGTCTTTGGTTCCTTGATCTTTTTCGTTTATTCCAGAGACCCTTCTACAAAACCAAATTTTGCATTTATCGTTTTTATCTGTTTGACCTTCTCTCAATACTAGACTAGTACGCTAAAGAAGCAATCATTTCCACTTGAGATGATGGTATTATTTTGAATTAAGTTTAAGATTTTGTTTGAATCGATTGACTGCGGAGGAAAATTATCAATAGAATAGCAAATAATATAAAAGAATTTTTCTCGCAAAAGAAGAAAGATAGGGTAGCACGATGATAATAGTTTTTAAATGAAATTTCTTTAGCATGTTAACCTCACAGTGAAGCATTTATTTCCTTCTTACCCTTATCTTTCCTTCTCTGTTATCGTCACTGAATCTTAAAGAACTAACGGCTATTCTTTTCAATTATACCAGAAGCATACATCTTGTTGAAAGCATCTACCATATAGTGATTTTCAAAATTCCGACTCCATCGCCACTGTTTGGGAGGTTTAGGCTTACTTGCCACAAGAGGTCATCTTCATTCCTAACTTTCTTCAATATTTTCATTAAAACCAATCCATCAACTTATTACCAGAAAATATTATCGTTCTCTCAACAAGGGCCAATCAAATGCTTCCTTCGCTTCTTTTTCACTATTCCTCTCTTCTCACATTGGTGCTATCTTATTCGAAGAGGCATATCGATTACCGTATCAATTACACGCATCTACATGGACTACATGTACTGCCCGTCTACGGTAATGAACAATTCCATTCTTTTAATTCCTCGGTATCTCTAACCTTTCAAATTAGAGAAATCAACAGTAAAAATATATTAAGTTTGCTGTAGTTTTATTATTATGTTAGGCTAATCTTTCTGAGGAATAGAAGAAATTTTTGCAGTTAATCTGCCAATGCTTTTGGCCCAAATAAGTGCTAATTGAAGAGAGCGAGATTTCATCTCTTATCCTCCTCTACAAAATATGCTAGTTAGTTAAAAAAATAATCTATGATTGCAATATAACTTCTTTTAAATCAGTTTGTTATGAGTGTATCCATTTCTTATTTACAATAATTTCCAAAGTAAGGAAAAGGAGAAGTAAGTATAATCTTATAATCTTAATCTACTTCTTTCGAATTCATATTGTTGCATGTAAATGTTGATGAATTGTTTTTAATGCATGCGCATTGCAATATATTAGTATGTTTATTTCAGTATTAAGAAAAAAATAGAAAATATAGTGGAAGTGATAGTAAGAACAAGAATTAGTTTACTACTGATGTAAAAATAGGCATCAATTTATGATGGAAGATAAAAGGAAAATAAAGCAGGTGGAAATTGTTACCACAAAAAACCTTTCTTGTGGTTTAAAGTGCCTTTGACCTCTTATATTACTGATAATTCAGTCTCTCTCTCTCTCTCTCTCTCTCTCTCTCTTCATTCAGCCAATTGCGGCTTCAATAACCGTATAATATCGAAGCAGCGACAAACCTATCATCAAATGAGGAACTGGTGGGACGAATGATGTACACAGACCAAATTGTTGCCACACTTTTTCTCTTTCTCATCAACCATTCTAGCCTTCTCTCTCTCTTAATTAGATTCACTTTGAGGCTTTTACCAAGAGTTATTTTCGGGGCTTTTAACAAATTATGTTATTTAGCAAAAATTTACCGATGTAAAGGGAAATATGCACATACATACACATTACGATACGACACACACACATGACACGCATACATCTTACAGAGACATACTAAATTATCAGCGAGAATCTTTGATAATAATGAGAATTTTGGACATAGTAAACCTTGTTAAAAGTTTGAGCGGTCTGAAGTGTATGGAGAGAAGTAGATTGAAGATAGGACAGGCAACTATCTATCAGTAGTAAATTTTGGAACAAAAAGATAAGTAATTTTTTGGCTAGGAGAATGAAGGAATCATCGCGGCAGAAAATTTGAAAGTTGTAGAATAAAAAGAAAGAGAAGGAGGAAGGGAGAGAGAGAGAGAGATGAATGAAACGCTTTCATAAGAAGTGAATCAAATGCTATTTCAGAGCTAACGAACTTAATGGTATGAAAAAGAGTCCCAGATCAGATAATTCGGAGGATTCAGAGATGGAAGAAGACATGTTTGATGGATCTCTACTTGCTGACTCACCTACTCCGTCAGAGGAATGTAGCAATACCGAGAAATCACGAAATTCAGTTGCATGTACCTCAGTAACTGCAACGAAGATACAGGCAGAATCGTCGCTGCCGCACCCGGTCGAAGCCACCTCCTCCACAGCAGTGTTTGGAATTACAAACACTTTTGATCCGTTGCAGTTTGATCCGCTACGACTACTTATGAATCGATCTCTAAATGCAGCTGTACTGAACCCAATTCTTGCCCAGCCTGCAGCGATGCTGAGCCTGCAGCAGCAACTATCTAGACATATCTCTTCAGCGGTAATACAGCCAAGTGTTAAAGAAGAACCAAGCTGTACATCCAGAAGACACGAAGCGCAAAGTACCGAAACTTCGGGCGATGTTCAGACATCTTTTGGTAGAGCGAGAATTGCAGACTGTGAAAATAATTCGACATCCACTTCGATGACACCAAAACGTTCCAAGCTGTTAATCGACGAGATTCTTAATCTAAAAACGAGCGTAGCATATTCGTCTGAGGTGCAAGAAACTATACCTGATGGTTTCTCACAACAGGAAATCCACCGTTCACCTTCCACAAGTAGAGAGCAATCGGTGGAACCAAATTTGACAAAAGATGAGAAGGCGTCAATAAGTGATAGTTGTGTAACTGATGCTGTATTTGTAGTTCCTGCCACTAATAGCAATAGGCGTGCAAGCAGTGATACCCGCTAACATTATCCCAATGACTATCTGTCAGAGATGTGCTGACCGTAGGAGCTAATACTAATTCAACTTGACATCGACTGCGAGGCTACTCTTTACAGAATGGGGGTGAAGAAGAGCACATAGATTCATTTCAGTGCTCTACCAACTAGCTACAGTATATGGATTTCTGACAACTTTATCTGCAGAACTAACATTATACTAGCAGCAAACCATACTATATCCATTAACTGTAATTATATTCGTGTCACCAATCAACCAATAGCCATGAATATTATAGTGAGAAGTACTTTTAGTAATTATGCTAAAATGCTACCTAAACAGTGATCACACAGCATTACATTACAAGGCAAAACATTCACATGAGCACCTGTACATATATGGGTCGTTCCTCGGTAACTTATTTCTTTTCTAAAATATGCTACATCGATGTTCAAGTGCTCCAGTGATTATTTTGTCATTTGAGGTAGGGTGAATGAAAATATAAGGTAGGCGATTGATATTTAAAGTTTTAGAAGCTCCTTAGTCTTAAGCACTTTTAATTTATTGCTGTCATCTTCCAACATCATACTCCTGTACCGGTTTCTTATTGCCTACTTATTCCACCTAAAACAACTTGAGGCTACCATCGAAATCATGTCCATCCAAACTTAATCCAATACTAATCCGTGTTAACACTATCGAAGTAAAAATAACACCATCCATGTTAATGATGGACATTTGCTCTGTTCCCAAAAAATTCAAACCTTTTGCATTACCGAATAACCGGAAATCTGATGCATAATACCTCCCATTCTATCTTCCAGTAAATGAATGCATATTAATCAATTAAAGATTGTTTGCTTGTACTGTAGTTAATTTGTTCAATAACAATAATATGTCATTCAAGTGTACTTGAATTGAACTGAAACAATAAGAAAAGAATATGACATTCATTTCTTGATACAGTAAGTTTACTGCTTAATACAACAACTTTTATTGCTATTAGAATATGCAAATGTCACTCTGGATTAGGAGAAATGGTAATTCTGGATCAAGATTACTGGTATGAATTTGGCAGCCATATCATTGATAGAAGAAAGTTGCAGAGATTAATGATTATAATACAAATAATGATAAATTCTATGCACTAATGCATTGCCCACAAGTTTTGAAGTGAACACTTTATTGGGAAGATTTCAAAATGTAAATTCTTTGTCCTTGTAAATGACAATAATGGAAGATAGTGTATTTATTTGTGTGGGACAAATGCTTTCTAAATTTACTTATCCATTCTGATGGACTGATGATGGCTCGGCTCAATAGAAAGTTGGCCAAAACCATTAATGTGACTGAGCAAATAACATCCTTATATAATATGCACACACCTATATCACTTTTTTTTTGATGTCAAAATCGAAATTAATCGGTGTTTTATTTCATAAATGCATCAGTGGCAAATGCAACAATGTTGATGATTGTTGAAAAATAATTCAATTTCAGTCGAAGCTGTCTGTATTGGACAAAAATATATTGATTTAAATTATAATATATTCAGAATGAATGTGTCTTAAAATTGCACTGATGTCTATTCAAAATATATGCTTCTTTATGAGCCAAGCCAGGAGGTTGGTCTTTAGTCAGTAGTATCCATACAAGCTGAAAATATCGCAACAGCATCGTGCTATCGATCACTCAAACAACCATAATCATCAGCATTCGAAAACTTGTTTTGTTAATTGAATCTAATATTTAATGTAGTTGTCCTTGCCACTAGCATGTCGCATCTAACCATAATGGTGACACGTTCTCCTTCTGCCTTTGTAACACTCTTTTAGGAGTAATTAACAATTACACATTAGAAGATGAGTTGACAATTGTTGTTATCATCTCTTCCTCGCGAAAAATCTTTTTGAAATGAAATGATAATAAATAGTCACTAAATTGTCAATTGTTGGATGAGTACTTAATCAGCCAGATAAATGATTTGTAGTTAATTTACGTAGTTCCTAACACAGTTGCTGATTTTCATGATAGCTATTGAATCATGAAGCATAGCTAATTCAACATATATGCAAATTAACATATCTCTTTAAAGTAATAAATCTTCTGCAATACTACAGTGCTACTCATCCTTAAATTGAAAGACAGAGGATGCATTAATTGGCAAATTGTACGCTACTGTACAACCATTTCGTACTAACTCGTACATTTCATCATTATTATTTGTAGGAAGTTAGGGAGTGTGCGAGGTGCTTCGATGTTGATGTCAAGAGAGAATCTGCAAGTAGCAATAAAAGGTTGAAAAGTCCTTCTAAAGCATGTAAGCGGAGCAAAGTGTGCTTATTCTCTTCGAGAGGAACATTCTTAGAAACTTGATTATTCTGCTTTCGCTTGTTTAAGTGAGTTGCTTTGACAATTGCAGCATCATGAGGAAGATTGAGGAAGAGGATAAATTGCATTCCAGGACAAAGCGCTTCCTGGCTCGTTAGTCAGATCTTTGTTAGCTCGATGACTTTTCTTTGCATTCGAGGGCATAATCAAGGATCCCAATTTCCTATCTTTTTTCCCTTCTCGTTACAGACACAATACACTGAACTGTTTGAAATTGGAGAGAGAAGCGTTTCCGTTAATTCAAGGAACACTTGCATCTGACCTTCTGACTGATGCTAGATCGAGCAAGATTGAAACCAGAAGTCATTGAGACTAGCAGTTCTCCAGCTTATTAGCTCCCTGATTGGTCTTCCGGTTCCATTACCATCTGCAAGCATTCTAATTGTCTTACTACTTGCTCGTGCTCAGCAAGCAAGCATTCATTAAACAATGATTGCAGTCACCAAGCACATCACTTAACCACTTAACAAGCATTTACAACTAGCAGTTCTGCGAAACGACACCCATTGTGTCAATGACAGGTCAAAGGTCATCATTATCTAGGTTGATGAGTGGTTATTCGGACAACAGAGAATCACGGTTCTGCGGATTTACTGGAGTGAAAAAGGGCTCAAATGTTTGCAAATGCAAGTGCTCTGAAATTTCACTGAAAAATTAATTAAGATGGAGCAGCATGCAAAATGCAAAAAGTGCTTCAAGATTGGTCTGGTGTTCAATTTCTGAATCTAAATATATATGATGAATTTTCTGTCTGGAACCGATATTCATCATGATTATATTCGAAATAGGAGAATCGGAATAAAACTTTGCGCATCTTTCAGTTGAATGTTCCATGTATTTAGACATCAAGAAGCTTCCTATCCACTATGAGAACATATTTGGCTAGTGACACTTCAGGACGAAATCTAGACTCTGGATCCGACTTCTTACTTATAAGTGATATAATGTACAAAAGAAGTTCTAGGCAATTTTTGCAGTCGAAATTTCTAGCAGAAACAGCAATTAAGTAGTGAAAGAAATGACTAACGTGAAGAGTTTACTTCTACCCAAATGATTGTCTTATTGGAAGATGCAAGGAATGAATATACAATATATTTCGCTTCTTCTTGACCTTAATCTTATACCTAACATTTACATCTAGATGACTGGCTTAAATAACTTACATAACAGCATTTTCGGAAAAGTCTGCTAGATTATGCTGTTTCCGTTTCTTTTCTGATGACGAAAAGAAAGGAAGAAAAATTAATTAGACTGAATAAACTGATCTTTTAACCAGTAACATGGAATTAATTACAATAACCGGCAATCAGGCGAAAAAATCGATTCAGAGGCAATGCTCCAGAGGCAGTAGGAAATGGATGGAAAAAAAATCATCATCGCTCAAGTGACATAAATATCAGATCAAAACTAATGAAGAGAAACTAACTATGGCTAACTTTAATGAGATGAGAATATTTTCTTTTTCTCTTCTAGCAGCTATACCTGATCAAGATTGATCGGCTTAAAGTGCATATTATCGTTAACTCAATTGAGGACAGTCGTCGTTACATTGAAAGATGACGAATTGAGATCGGCTTTCGAATCATAATGCAGATATTCCAGTTAAGAAGTAAACCCTACTAGATACTTTAATCGATACTGTTTAGATCTAGATCAATCTTCCAGTTCCACTTGCAGAATTTTGAAAAGACTCTCACTAGCTGCTTCTCCATGAAACATCCATTTCACAAATTTCAATATACAAGAAACCGAAATCGCACAAAATGCACACAAAAAATTATTGATAAAAAAGTAGCAAACAAGTTATTAAAAATGAATAGTGCTAAAAAAATAACCTCGCTCCGTATCGAATAACCAGGAAAATGCTTTGTCCGTCAGGACATTCTCTCAAAATTGCTAATTTAAATTTACTTCAAACTTTCCTTCTTTTCAAAATTTGCCAATATTTGTTTGCAGTTTCCAGATGCCGAATTTGTTATTTGACTGTTTGATGTTTGCTCACTAAGTGACCCCGTACGTCTCATTTTTTACTGACGTAAAAGCAATTCCATAAAAGCAGTAATGAAGTAAGCAATTCCATAATAAATGAAGCATTGTTGTTAGGGTGCTCATTCATAGTGAGGTTGATGTTAAGAGTTAACTGCACTGATAACTCATCCAGATGCAATAAACTATTAGAGAACAGCAAACTAAAATTCATCAAACTTTCAGTGTTGCAAAATTAGCGACGTCACTCCGTATGCAAAATATTTTGCAATTTGAAATAATTTGACGCAAGATTTTTTTCATTTACTTATCAAATTTGAATAAAAGATAAAATGCATCGATTGATAAGAAGAAAATACCATTTAAAGTTGTCCTGGAGAAGGTTGCTGGTCGGTTGACCTTTTTGTTAAACTATTTAATAATGAGTGTAAATGAATATTACCCTAGGCGCTCTTAGAAATATGTCCAATAGGGATCAAAAGAAACTTAGTCAAACTACTATGCTCTTCTACTTAAAAGTCAAGTAGAGCCCTTTGCTTTCTTCTACTGCATTTCACAAAGATCCAATTCTGGAGATTTAATTAGTGACCTGAAATGTGCTGGAGTAGAAATTTGACCGGAAATTAAAATCAATTTGAACCTAAACTCAACCAATTTAAGACTTAAGAAACGATTAAATTTGCGATTCACCTTTCTAATTTCTACTACTTGAAAGTCTAAATTAATATGCTCAAAAATGAAGAAATGTCTTACTCCAAAAAAAACGTTTCAAGTGCACAAAGTGTGTGCTTATTATTTCGAATGTTTCAAAGAGCAAAAGATGAAATATGTGCAGATGAAGAAGAAATCTGGGCAGCCACTGAACACTGGAAAAAACAACTGAAGCAGGTTTATTTCCTTAATTAGTACAAATCTAAAGAAATAGTTATATTTCCTTTCAAATAATGCCGAGCATATAAATCTCATTCTCTCGCTTTCCTATTATCGTACCATCTTTCATCTTGAAACAGAACCAGATTGATGCATTCTACCTTTTAAATTGAAATAATCAGATTTTACAAACAAGAATGAAAATTTATATGGTCTAGAAAATACTATTCCGATATGAGATGCAGGACAGTATGGCTCTCTCCCCCACTACTAGCCATAAATTAAGAATTCATTTCTCATTGTATTTACTGAAACATCCTTTGTTTCTGAGTCTCCTCTTTTGATTCTAAGCAAACTTTTCTGTTAAGTTGAAACTGTTACAAATTCTTGCAATAAATGTTAGCATGAAAATATCTTGCAACAACTACGAAAGTCTGCTACGCTTCATGACATCTGATACTCTCTCTTAGATAGGGCGACTATTATCAATTAGTTAGCTCCAAATCACATGTCACCACATATAAATGAAAGTTGTCATAAAAGAATTGACTTACAAATCCAATACAGCACATTTTCCGCAGAATTTGAAAAAATGAGTTAGAGCTGAAAAGTGTTTATAGGTTGAAAGATTATTGATCCCCGTTACTCTTAATATATTGCTAACGCTGACTGTATGGATTGGAGTGTATGACACAAAAACGGATTCAAATTCAGTGTTCTACTACATGCTTGATCCGGGTAATAACCGTACAACCGGAAATGAAATCATCGATGGAATGGTGAGAACTTTGCGCATGACTGAGACTAAAGACCAAATTCCATAGCAATATGGCAACTGTTGGCTCATTTCACTTCATTCAGCCAAGTGACCTTTGCAGAATAGCGTCAAAGTTTATATTATTCCACACTTTCAAATTCCTCTGACTGCTGCGACGAAATTTATTCACTATCTTAGCTTTTTCTGTGGAATCATTGCGAAATTGAGGGAAAGGAAGTCTGGCTGTACTATTATTGTAAACATTTTAAGCAGAGGGAAGTGACGAATCTCCATTTTTTGTTGAGGTAGTTAGGGTCGCAGTCCTTATTGCATATCAGAAATGATATCCTTTAAAACCATATCTGCAACAGCTTCTTCCGATTGTTATCACAATGCTCGCTAATTAGCGATTAACAATAATCAAAAGCAGTTCGTGTTAGAACAAAGGAAAAAAAAACACGTATCGGTAGGCTCAGAACGATCGCACCTTTCACACTTCCACTTTCCGATGAATGTTTTAAAAACAGTTTCGCAGCAGGGGAATTTCGGATCAAACTCTACAGTAAATAATTGATGCAAACCTTCACAGGTGAATGGAATCGGATGTGTAGTGATGCTGGCCGTGATAAGTTTTGCGCTGCTTGCCATGGCCTTATACAATTACAAACGGCTGGTCCAGATGTGGCTCTATATGTCATGTGTACTTATCATATTCGGTGTTTTCGCTTCCTTCTTAATGTACTCTCAAACAGCTTATTGTCACTGAAACAGCAACAGAATGAAATTACAAAAGCAAAGTCACACATGATTAGTTCTTAGATTTCAAATATAATTTTCATCCAGTACATGTTATACTTTTAAATTATATTAGACTCGAAGAATCGTTAAACTGAATTTAAATGTCGGCGCTAAAACTTGAAATTATTCAAGCTTTATTCTTTCCATTGCAAGCCTGAAAAACCGTACGCATGATTTAGAGAATAGCAACAGTAATCAAGTAGCCTCAAACGATAGTAGTAGAAGGAATGAAGGCTAGATAAATTTGAACTATTCAATCATAAATGAACTGAAGTAATAATACTTCTGATGTTGCCGAAGTCATGCCAGAAACAAAAAGGCCTCTATTCCTGCACTGATAATAGGTGGTGCCAATTAGACAACTTTCTGAAAATGTAAAATATTAAGCCTTTTAAATGACGTGTTCCAGCGACTTATTCAAAGCTTTTGGCTTCCAAACCACACCACCTATATTTACAACGCTTATTGTTATTGCATATGGTACTGTTGGTATCATCGTATTCTTCACGAAAAAAGCTCCTCTTTACATGCATCAGTTCTACGTCATCTGTAACTGTTCACTAGTTTCCGTATTTTACCTGCGGATGTTTCCCACACATACGGCATGGTTTGTATTGGTATGCATTATCATTTGGGGTAAGTTCATTTCTTCTCCTAAATGTCTTCCTGCCCGGTGCAGGACTTAGAGATTTCAGTGAATACCAATGCCTTCCGGTGTAAGATACTTGACGTGTACACCTGCATCTCTATAGTGAGAAGGAGTGAGATGGAACGATTCGATTGCTTTGAAAAGTAAAAGTTACTTTCTCAATCGCAGATTGATCATTACAACTTCAGATGCGTTCGCCGTGTTAGCACCGGTAGGTCCATTACGGCGAATCAACGAAAAGGCGCACGAATACAGCGACCAAGTAAGTCAATTTTTCGACCAACTTCGATCCATCCATTAGCTGGTGAAAGAAGAACTTTGCTCATTATAGGTGTTGCGATTCTTGATGTTCACAGCAGAGGACAGCCAACACGAAGAAGCAGTAAGTTCATCGAGCAGCATTTTCTGCTGCATAGTTTTCCAGTATAAGTGAATTATTTCCTACTGATAAGTTGTATTTTTGACTATATGTGTCCGGTCGATGTTAAAGGGACCAGAGTTTGATTGCAGTGTTCGTCAACTAGGTACAAAAAAGTATATCTTGGAACTAAAGAGACAGAGAAATCATAAAACAAATTTCCGAGCAAAGATGCATTCAGTACTTTTTTCTCGGAATTAATTCTCCCTGCAACATCTCTTACTTTCCGGCAGCCGGTGCTCACTGTTCATCTTCAGTTACTCTGTAAAAGTCTTATTAAATTGCAGGAAGCAAGACATAAATGCTTTCATCGACGTAAAAAACTATCTTCAAAACATGACACACATGCTGAGGCAATGCATAAAATGGATGCAAATTTTGATCCAGTCAACGAACCGAAAAACGAGGAAACAAAATTTACAGTTTACGATGCTCTAAATGACGGATGTATGAGTATTTAACATTTCCAATAAATCTCTATCACTGTACGTTGTGATCAATTAGTCTTCTGATTCAAAATTAATAAAATAAGGGAAAAGGTTTGAAGTTTCCCTCCACCATTCTTCTACCTTCACCAGTTCTTTCTCAATGAATTAAACACTTGGCACCAGCTATCGGCACTTTCAATGAGCACTTACAATTCTGACAAGACAAATCGCATCAGTCATGGCAAAGTCAATTCGATTCAATTCACTTCAGTTATCAGTTCCTCTACTTGCACCAATGGATGCTGCATTTCAAGAGCAACTTCTCAAATGCGCGAATTTCAGCGTCGATTCGTCTAGGTATGGGCGATTTCGTTTTCTATAGCCTACTTGTGGGTAAAGCCGCAGCGATGCGTAATGGGATGTGCGTGATCGGCTCAACAGTCGGGATACTGGTTGGACTCGTGGTGACATTGACGGTACTCTCGAGCGAAGACGAGACTACCCCGGCATTACCTGTCTCGATAACGATCGCATTAGTGCTTCATTTCGGGATCTATCTGTTTGTTGTACCATTTTACACCCAAATTTTTATTAATCAGGAGCTATTCCTTCTACTGTGACAATATGTTACACTAATTATAGTATGAAGCTGAATGGAATTTTTAATTGCTTCTTATCTAATAAATGCTATCAGATAATTATTTTCAACCATTTAATCATTCAGGTTTGCACTTGGACTTAAGCAATCACTCATAACTACATTAGAATAAGCTAGTTTTGGAGGGCACTTTTAGCGTCTCTAGAGTTAAGCATGAGAGAATAAGTACCAATTTCTCTACTCAAACGGTGTGAACTTGACATGTATTTATTGCTCAGGCTTTCAACAATATTACTAAGCATAACCTTACTCTAAGGTTCTGATCAGACTTAATCTTCTCTCTGGAAGAGAAAAACGTCAAAAGGAGAGTGAGAGGAGAACATCTGAAAAAGAATGAGGGAAAACAGTTACAGCAGATAATGAAACATTGGATGGAAAAAGAACGAAAGTGTTTTTTCAAACTTTTTTTTTCTTTTTTTACATTTTTTTCATTTTTTTCTTTTTCTTCCCCCTTTTCTTTCACTTTTTTTTCCTATCTTTTTTCTGATTTTTAGTTGTTTTTTTACACTTTTTCATTTTATATGCATTTTTTTTCACTATTGTTTATTTTTATCTTTTTTTTTTTTAAAAACTTTTTCTCTATTTTTTTTTATTTTTCTTTAGTTTTTTCTCATTTTTTTTCTTATTATTTTCCCTTTTCTTTTCATCTTTTTTCATTTTTTATTTACATTTTTATTTCATTTTGTTTCGCTTTTTTTTTTTTTTATTTTTTTTTTTTACATCTACATCAAATTCAGCGAAATTTATTCAATTTCACGGCTGGAAAACTTCAAGCTGCTACCGATACTGCGACACTATAACGTCAGAAACGCACAGAAATTGAAGTATTCCACCTGTGAAATGCGGGCATAGGGCTAAAATTGGTGCAAATACGACATTTTTTTTTTTTTCCACACTGCAACCTCGATCTCGAGGATCGATACAATTTGAAGTTTTCCAACCAAAAATTGTGTAATTTCGCTGAATTTGATGCAGATATGGCACATTTGTAAGTCTATAACTTTTGTGAGTGAATCGCTCAGAATTTGAGAAATTCCAGCTTATTTTGTCAAGAATACGCTAAAATTGATACAAATATAACATTTATTTTTCACTCTGCAACCTGAGATCGGTAGAAAATAGAAGTATTTCGACCAGAAATGCCGAGATTTAGCTGAATTTGGTGCATTTGGTACATTTTGTCATTATAATGTCGACATTACTCGGAATTTGTGAAATTTCAACTTATATATAAAAGAATACTCCTTTCGCAATTTTTTAATTTTTTTCCCTTTTGCCAGTTTTATTTTTATGTTTTTAATCAATTTTTTTTTACACAAGATTTTTAAAAATTTTTTTTTTTATTTTTTATTCATTTTTTTAAAACATTTTTCGTTCCTTATCAATTTTTTTACTTTTATCGAATAATATTCACTTTGCAACCTCGATATCGGCAGAAAATTGATTTCGGCCAAAAATAGCGAGATTTCGCTGAATTTGATGTGGTGCAAATATGAAATTTTTTCTTTCATTTCTTTTTTTTTACTATTTAATGCATTTTTATGCATTTTTCGCACTTCCTTTCTTTTTTATCTAAATTTTTTCACTGTACCATTTTTTCATTTTTTAGCCTTTTTTGCCTTATCATTAAATTTTTTTTTCGTCTTCTCACTTTTTTTTTCCACTTTCTGCTACTATTTTACACTCCTTTTTACTTTTTTTAAACATATTTTTCTATTTTTTTCGCATTTTTTTAATTTTTTCTCTTTGCCAGATTTATTTCTATGATTTTAATCAATTTCTTTTTCGCACAATATGGTTTTTTGTTTCTTATTCAATATCAATTTTTCTCATTTTGTTCACTTATACTGTTTTTTTCTCAATTTCGTTCATCAAGTACTTTTACCTTGTATTTTTAAAACCATTTTTTTTAAAATTTTACACACTTTTTTTTTATTTTTTATTTTCTTTTTTGCACTTTTTCTCATTTCTTTCTTTTTTTGCAATTTTTTAATTTTTTTCTCTTTTGCCAGTTTTATTTCTATGTTCTTAATCATTTTTTTTTACACAAAATTTATTAAAATTTTTTTTATTTTTTATTCAATTTTTTTGAACATTTTTTCGTTTCTTATCAATTTTTTTACTTTTATCAAATAATATTCACTCTGCAACCTCCAAATCGGTAGAAAATTGAGGCATTTCGGCCAAAAATGCCGAGATTTAGCTGAATTTGACGCAGACATGACTCATTTTTGACATGCCGGTGTCGCTGATTTTTGAGATTTTCGAACTGTCAAATGCCGAGAAATGGCTATATTTGGTGGAAATATGACATTTTTTTTTAAACTGCAACCTCGATATCGGTTGCAAATTGAGGTGAGGCTTTCCAGCCATGTCATTTTTTTTTACACAAAAATTTTAAAAATTTTTTTTCATTTTTTATTCAATTTTTTAAAACATTTTTTTGATTTTTATCAATTTTTTTTATTTTTATCTATATTTCTTTTATTCTGTTTTTTTTGTTCTGTTCACTTATAACTTTTCTTCCACTTTATTCTTTCCGTACTTTATTCTCATATTTTTCATTTTTTTCCTGGGTTTCATTTTATTCTTTCCGTACTTTATTCTCATATTTTTCATTTTTTTCCTGGGTTTCATTTTACATCATTTTCATAGTTAAGACTTCAAAATATCAATATCCGATATTTATATTATATTCGGTCTATTTTATATTGGAAGGATCTATTTTACTCAAGATGAGCAGATTAAGAAACAAACTGATCTCGAAACGGTGAAGAAAAATTTACACTGTTTATGAATGGAATCGGTATGATAATAAAGCCCATTGTAGTACTAATAGCATATTTTTTTAATTCACTTGTTATAATACATCGTTTGTTACTTATTTGGTATTTTCATAACTATTTAATACCGAATTGTATGTAGCAATTGATCAGTTGCTTGTTGCAAATAAATAATTTTGTCAACTAAAATTTACTGTTTACAATAAGGAAATTCATTTTTACCAATCAGTGCTCATTATTTCATATAAATACACTAAAATAAAAACTAACAGCAAAATTTCACTTTATTAGGGGACACGAATTAGTCCCAAGGGAAAAAAAACTCGTTAGTTATGTCTCAAGAGTCTAAAAAATGAGGCATTCAGAGGAAAATGATAGAAGCAGAAATACCAAAATGTCACCAGCATAAATAAAAAATGTCGATTTGAAGAAAACGGAACAATACCAAACTATGATGATGTCCATTTCGGCTTACGTTTTTCCAGAAATGCCTTTAGACCTTCTTTAAGGTCTTTCTGAAAAAGTAGAAATCACTGAAAATGAAAATGACATGACAGTCGAATAGAATTTTACATTAAGCTCCAGAAAAACATAACCCAACAAGATATGCTCCACAGCACAGCAAACGAGAAGAACTAAAATTACTGCTATGTCCATGTTGAACAGATGTCGCTGCATGCAATTACACTTATATTTTATTTCAAAATATAAATATAATTTGCCCAGAAAATGCTAGGTTTAAAATCTTAGAGTCAAAACATACCGTTGCGAAAGTAGAATGAAGTAGTCGGCTTTCATATCGAAGACCTTCTTGAAGAAAAGTCTCATAAGCACAATTAACAGCATCTTTCACAAGTGACACTGTCAACTGTGAATGTTCACTATATTTTCAGCTGTCTTTATCGCTTCCGATATAACCTAAATATTCCGGACCGCACAATATAAGTACAATTAATGTAATAATACAATTAGTAAATTCCAAATTATATTGAATAATAAAAAATTTTCATGAAGTTACAAATTATTATTCGGTTTAGAATTTCAGCATTTAATGCAAAGCAACATGCAAAACCTGATTTTGAATCAATCTTTATATATTTGCAACACAAATCCTTGCAAAATCATACTCAAATTAAAAAAATTGACAAAACAAGGATTGACAAATCCATAAATTAAGCCACAAACGAAGATAAAAAAATTATCGTTTTCATATCAAACAAAAATTCATTTATTTAACTTCATGTAACGAAACGAT